>JAPFBE010000551.1:0-41834 GCA_034336665.1 Luscinia megarhynchos
CTAATTCCAATCCCTTTTCACATTCCAAGTCCCTATTTCCATTCCCATTCCCAATCCCTATTTCCATTCCTGGTCCTGTTTCCTTTCCTGTTCCCATTCCCATTCCCAATCCCATTCCCATTCCTGGTCCTGTTTCCTTTCCTGTTCCCATTCCCATTCCCAATCCCATTCCCATTCTCGATCCTGTTCCCATTCCCAATCCCATTCCCATTTTCTTTCCCAATTCCAATCCCGTTCCTCTTCCCAATTCCCAATCCCAATCCTTATCCCACTCCCATTCCCAATTCTTATCCCGTTGCCATTCCCAATCCTGATCTTACTCCTGTTTCTGATCCCTCATTCCCAGTCTCGTTCCCATTACCAATCCTGAACCTGTTTCCAATCCCATTCCCGATCCTGATCCTATTCCCAATCTCGTTCCCAATCCCAATCCTGATTCTCTTCCCAATCCCATTCCCAATCCCTATTTCATTCCCAAACCCGATCCTGCCGCTGTTTTCAGGGAATCATTTTGATCTCAACCTCTACCCCAAACCTGGGGGAGTCAAAACCCCCCAAATCCTGGGATCAAACACCCCCAAATCCCAAATTTGGGATCAAACTCCCCTAATTCCCAAACTCTGGAGTTTGAAGTATTTGTTGTGTCCAACCCCCCCAATCCCAAAATTCTGGGGTCAAAGCCCCTCATCCCAAACCCTGGGGCGTCAACCCCCCCCCAAACTTTAGGATCAAACCTCCCCCATCCCCAAACTTTGGGGTCAAAGCCACGTGGCCCCAAACTCCCCTTCAAAACCACTCCACCCTGGGGGCACAGCAGTGGACATTTGGGGGTTTATTTTGGGGTTGATTTGGGATTTGATTTGGGGATTTATTTGGGTGGGGCAGGTCCAGATGCAATGTCTGCAGAGAGCCCCTGGGTACAATGCTGGAGGTGGGAAAAACCCCAAAAACCCCTGGGGGAACCCCCAAAAACACCTGGGGAACAATAAAAGGGGGATTTGCAATGGGAAAAATGAGATTTTGGGGGTAAAGGGGAAGGAATTGGGATATAAAAATGAGATTTTGGGATGGAAAGGAGATTTGGGGGAGGAAAAAGAGGGTTTCAGGTGGGGGTTTGAGGATTTGAGGTCAGGATTTCGGTGGGAAAAAGGGATTTGGGATTGAAAAATGAGATTTTATAGGGTGGGAAAAAGAGATTTTGTGGGGTGGGAAAAGGGGATTTTGGGGTGGACAGCAAAAGGGGATTTTGGGGTGGGAAAAGAAATTTCAGATGCGCAAATGATTTGGGGTGTGAAAAGGAGAATTTGAGCTGGGAAAAGGAGAATTTGGGGTCTGAAAAGGACATTTGGGGTGCACAAAGAAGGATTTTGGGGTTGGAAAAAGAGGATTTGAGTTTAAAAAAGATTTGGGATAAAAAGGAGGATTTGGTCTGAGCTGAACTTACCTGGGGAGTGGGGGGCAGCTGGGAGGTTTGGGGCAGGGTCAGGACCATTTCTGGGGCAGTTTTCTGGGATTTTTGGTGTTTGGGGCTGGTTTTGAGTAATTTTGGAATATTTGGGGGCAGCTTTGAGGCATTTTGGGGTGGTTTTGGAGGGATTTTTAGGGTGTTTCATGGGATTTTGGGGTGTTTCTAGTTGATTTTGGGGCAGCCTGAAGAGATTTGGGGTGTTTCAGGGCAGTTTTGGGGTATTGAGGGGGCGGTTTTGAGGCGTTTCTCTGGAATTCTGGGGTATTCCAGGCCCATTTTTTCGGGTTTGGGGGTGTTTCAGGTGGTTAGGGTCACTTTTGGCGAAGGAGATCTTCATGGCGTTGCTCTGGGATTTTGGGGTGTTTTGGGGTACTCAGGGGCAGTTTTGAGGCGTGTCTCAGGGATTTTGGGGCGTTGCTCTGAGATTTGGGGTTGTTTCGGGGCAGTTTTGCCAAAGCCTCCCCAAACGCACCTCAGACCCCTCAATTCCCCTCAGACCCCCAAATCGCCCCCAAATCCATTCGGGACCCACTTCACACCCCTCACTTCCCCTCAGACCCCCAGTTTCCCCATGTCCCCCGGCTCCACCTCAGATACCCCAATTCCCCCAAAGCTTCCCCAGACCCCTCAGTTCCCCTCAGAGACCCCCAAAGCACCTCATTTCCCCGGCCCCACCTCGGACCCCTCAATTCCCACAGAGCCCCCACATCCATTCCAGACCCACCTCGGACCCTCAATGTCCCCTCAGATTCCTCCATTTTCCTTCAAACACTCCCAAATTCCCCAAATCCATTCCAGACCCACCTCAGACACCTCAATTTCCCTCAGACTCCCCAAATGCCCCCCCATTTCCCCAAAGCCTCCCCAAAAGAACCTCAGAACCCTCAATTCCCCTCAGATTCTCCCCCCAAATTCCTCCATGACCCCCTGGCTGCACCTCAGGTTCCCTATTTCGCCCCAAAGCCTCCCCAAAAGCACCTCAGACCCTCAATTCCCCTCAGATTCCCCCCAAATCCCCCATTTCCCCCGGCCCTACCTCAGGTTCCTACACAGCCGATCTCCCGTCACGCTCTGTCCGCCCACGCAGCGGGCCCCTCCCCAGCCAATAGCGGCGCGCTCTCCCCGAGCCAACCAATCAGCGCTGGCTCCCTCAGCAACACCCGCCTCCCAGCGCGGGTTCCTGGGGAGGTCCCAGGGTTGGTTTGGGGTTCCTGGGGTCCCAGCCCACCCTGACCGGGCTCTGGGGGTTTTTGGGGGAGGGATCCCCCAGTTTGGGGGGTCTCCCACGGTGCCCCCTCCCAAAAAGTCTCGAGGGTCCCTGGAAGTGGCTCCTGTTCCACCGGCCCGTGCCCCCCTGATCCAGGACGGGCCCCAGTGAGTCTGGGGGCTTCGGGGGGCTGGGGGCGGTTTGGGGGTTCTGGAGAGGTGTCTGGGGGAACTGGGGGCTCTGCAGAAAGCTCTGAAGACCCCCAGAGCTCTCTCAAATCCCCCAAACCCCTCAAAATCTCCCTGAAATCTCCCCGAAAACACCCCAAAATCTCCCCATTGCCCCAAAACCCCCTAAAATCTCTCCAACTACAAAAGCCCCCAAAATCCCTCCCAAGATCCCCCAAAATCCCCCAAATCTCCCAAAATCTCCCCATGAGTTTCACCCCAAAATCTCCCCCAAAATTCCCCAAAAATCCCCCAAAAATCGCCTAAATTTCCCAAATCTCCCCAGATCGCCCAAAATCCCTCCACAAATTCCCTGAAATCTCCCAAATCTCCTGAAATCCCTCCTGTGGGAGCCCAGGGTGTTCCCCTGGCCTCCCTGGGGGTCTCAAAACCCCCCTGGCGAGGGTCTCAAAGAGCCCTGAGTGAGACCCAGGTGTCTCAGGCGCTGAATTCCAACCCCTTGGGGAAATTACCAACACAGAGGGAATGGAAACAAGCCACCAAAATCAGTAAAGTGTAAATGAGACTGTTAGAACGTAGATAAATAGACTTTTGGGGATGTTTGTGATAAGGGGCACTGTGGCCAAGATGGAGAATTTGGGGTGTGGATACCTCTTCCTCCTTCTTCTCCGTGTCATCCGTGCTGGGTGACATGCTGGCACTGTCAGATTGGATGGTGTTATAGATAAAAACGAGATCAAATCGAATTAAATATGATTAAAATAAGCGATATTTATTTTGCCACCCAAACACAGTCCTCGATAGCCACAATCAAAAAGGACAATGCCGAGCCCGAGGTCGGCATCGGGTGAACACACAATGATTCGAACTCTATCGCTCCGAATCCCCAAATGTTCACAAAGCAGCTTTGGTTAGTCCCGTTTTCATACAGTTTTTCCTTGCCCGGAGCGGGAGTCTTTGTCTTCTCTTGTCGTTCAGCATATTCATGTAGTTTTCTTTCACCGCGTTGGGCTGGACAAAACCATATCCTGGGAGATGATGAATTCTGATGAAGGCAAGTTCAGGTTTACAGGAAGATGGAATTGAGATGTAGCTTGCAGATTTTGGTTTACTGGAAACAGGCATTCAGATGTATTTTTCTTGATGGCTCTGATTACCTTAATTGTGGGTGCTTATTGGGCTCTTATCTTTTGGGTGTTCCCTGGACAAAGCCATCTCCACAGGCTACTTCTATTGTCTTGCTAACCCGAGCTCTTCAGCTTTTGTTGGAAGTTACAGTGTTGCGATTAAGCAATCCCTTTTCCTCCCTTTGCAGCTTTTGGTTTTTATATTTTTATTATTTTACACATACAGATATTGCTTATTCTACATTAATTTACAACTTTACACGAATTACATTTAATTATATATTACAACCCCTCCCCTTCTATATAAAGACATTAATTCGTGTCTAATTTTTTTCTTTTTAGTCTTTTTCAGATTTTTCACTGCTGTTCTACTTTCTAGTGATTTTTCTTGGTACTCGTTGTAAACAAATGTATTTCTTTCTACCTGCCTTTTAAACTTAGCTAATGCTTTTATTGCTTTAGTATTCACTTTGCTTTATTTCTAATTATATTATTTTTGACGTTTTGTTTCTTAACATTCTTGGAGCACGTTCTGAACCTATAGGCATAGCTGTAGTTTGCATACTTTGCACGACTGAGTGTATTAACTTGATGAAACATGGTATCAAACAAGGTAGAAATATAACTCTAACCTCTGAACATGCTACAAAGAATGCCATTTTTTTCCACCAGGCACTTTTGAATAGCTGGTCTCACCAAGACGCCTAAAGGATAGAATTCTATTTTTGAACTGGAACATGCGCGACTTTTTTTATTTTTGTAGCTAAGCCTTTGATAGTTTCTTTATAATTTTTATACTGTACTTTAATTCATTGAACTTTTTAGTTTCTGGGCTATTTGTTTCATTTTATTTTTCTGATCTATGCCCTTTTTTATTCTTTGAGAAACAGAAAGCATTATTAAATTGCAAACAAATTTTGTCATAATTTTTTTTTAGGAGGTTAATGATAACTGGTTCATTATTACTTGCCAACTTATTTTTATATTTTAGATTTTTACTTACTTGATAAGTTTTACCTCTTATAACACACATTTTTAACTGAGAATGGTTATAACATAACTGGTTTACTTGAAAGTAGTTTAGGAATACTGAGTTTTTTTCCCCCGTCTTTTTTTTTATTATCTACACCGTGCTGTTACATTGATTACAGGTGGCAATTGTTACTGGTTTTACATCGCTCTTTTGTACTTTGTACATGAGAGTTTCTGACTGCCCATTCTTAAATTTCGCCTTTTAGTCATAACAGATTGTTTTCTTGTTTAATTTACACTTTGCATATCGAGTGCTGTTAAAGGTGCAATACCCATTCTCCTTCTTATGGGTGCAGTTAACTGGTACAAGGTATGCATTTGTTTTTCTTTGTTCTTTCAGGCTGATGTGCAAGCATTTCTTACACTCATTACCGAGGCTCTGCTTTACAGAGCTTGGTGATTTTTTTGTGCATACTAGTCGCTTGGTACATGACTAGGCTCGGGCCCATTAGGATTCCCCACAGGCATACCCCTCTGCCTTTGCCTCCGCCCTGCTGGGTTGCCACCAGCGGCGAGGTGAGCTATCTTCTCAGCAGCAAGTGTATCCTTCTCGGGGTCCATAACCAGACCGAGCTGCATACCTCTTCTTAAAGGTGCCCCACCTCGATAATTTTACTGTGTCTGCCTTACAGGGTACTTTATTTGACCTTTGGCACTCGATTGCTAAAATTTTAGCCTTGGAGGCTAGTTTCCTTTTTACTCTATATTTGTATAAAAGGTACTACTCCAGCTAGTTCAATTTAATTAAATATAAATTAGTGGTGAGTATTAAGGGTTGGCTAGTCAGAGACTGCTCTCCTTTTAGACACTTTGTACACAGACCTTTAAGTTGATACCCCCCTTTACAATGTGCAACTTAAACTTTACGACAGTAATTACACTTAAAATGGAAAAAAAATGGATAGCATTCACACCTTGCAAACATACACATTATGCTATCTCTGTTGTTCATTTACTTGGTCCTTGTAATTGTATCTTTAGGTTTCCTGGAGGAGAACTGACTTTTTTACTCGGGTGTTTTTTTCCTTTGGCTTGATCCTTTTCACCTTTGAAGCATGTGTCCAGCCTTTCTCTGCTGTCTGTGGTTAAAAAAAAACAAGAAAAGGATCTTCCCAGTGAGGGGAGAGGGGGACCTCTCTCCAGGTTTTTAAAAGAACTTTATCTTCTGGTTGAATTTTATGTATAGAGAACTCTAAAGGAGTATTTTGGGTTATGATTCTTTTGTTTCTACCAGTTTTTGTAGGTTTTTATTTATTGCTATCAGGTATGGCTGTATTTGCATCTTATGACTATAATGCATACCATAAAACATTTTAAAAGGTGTTAATTTGGTCTCAGAATGAGGCATGAGTCTGATGTTTAGTAATGCTAAAGGAGGCATTTTTGGCCATGACATTTTGTCTCTATTATTAATTTTGATAACTGAGTTTGATTTATTCGCTCCACCTGTCCTGAGCTTTTGGAATGCTACGGGGTATGATATTCTTAAGGCATCTGTTAATTGTTTCTGGCTTTATTAACTCTTTGGCAGACTAGGCACTCTTGTACATTTTGCTTGGCTAATTTAAAGATTTTTTTACGTCTGAAAAATTTAAAAAATTGTTTTGCTAGTGCTCGGGCCCCCCAGTGTGTCTGTTAGTGTAGTCTCTTTAAAATTTTCCTCGTGTATTTTTTTTTTAATAGAAGTTCCCTCCCATCTGGTAACTTTCACTTACTTTATTTTTCAATATTTTTAGGGTGGGGTACGGGGGATACCCCTGAGTCCCATTCCCTTCGACCTCCGGGGTACTTACCTTTAATAATGCTGCACTTTTTGCCTCTTTATCCGCCAAATTGTTCCCTCTAGTTTGAAACTGTCTCCCTGTTTGGTTCCCTTTTACATGCACAATTGAAATTGCATCTGGCTCTCTGATTGCTTCTAGGATTTGCTTCATTAATTCTCCATTAATTAATCCCCTTTCCCGAGTATTAATTAAACCTCTTTTCAAAAATTTTTCTAAAGGTGTGAACTACCCAAATGCATATTTGAATCTGTGAAGATTGTCCTTTTCTTTCCCCTTAACCTTTTCAATGCTTGCAACCCCGCATACAATTCACATGCCTGCACAGACCAACTTGCACTCAGGGGACCTGACTCCACTACCTCCCCTGTTTTACCATCCATAATCGCATATCCTGACTTCCTTTTTCCCTTCAACAACTCTCACTGATCCATCCACAAACCATTTCTCACCTTCCTCTAACTCTTCTTCCTCTAAGTCCGTTTTAATTCTTGTCTGTAATTCTACCACCTCAGCACATTCATGTGTAGTTTCTTCTGGAGCTTCCCCAAACAGAAACTCAGCAGGGTTTAATGCAGAAGTTGTCCGTAATTCTAAATTATGTGAGTCTATTAGCATGGCCTCATATTTTAATAACCTCGCATCTGTGAGCCACTTATCCGCCTTTTGTTGCAGTATGCTCCTTACATTATGGGGAGTATACACTATTAACGAGGCTCCTAACGTTATTTTCTTTGCCTCCCCCACTAACAATGCTACTGCCACAATTGCCTGTAGGCAGGTCGGCCAGTCCCTGCTTACAGGGTCTAAAAGCTTTGATACAAACCCCACAGGTTTTCCATCCCCTGCCCAATTTTGTGTCAATACCCCATGGGCAGTGTGATTACTAACATCTACAAACAACTGAAATGGCCTTTTTACATCAGGGAGACTTAAAACCAGTGCTGTTAGGAATACGTCCTTTATTTTTTTGAATCCTTCATCCTGTTCTGTCCATTTTAATCTATCAGTGGTACATTTCACGTATAAGAACTTTACCTTTTCACTATACCCTTCTATCCACTGTCTGCAATACCCCAGAAGGCCCAATGTCTGTTTTACCTCTCTTTTTGTTTGTGGGAGAGATAGAGCAACAATTCCTGCTACTCTTTCAGGGTTCAATTTCTTTTTTCCTTTTGTTAGCCAGTGTTCTAAATATTTAACTTCTGGTTCAGTAAACCTTTTCTCACCCAGGAAATTTAGTAATTTTATAGAGCTTGTTCTTACATCCTCTTCTTTAGGACCTGTTACCAATAAGTTATCCATCAAATTACCCATGTCTTTCTTAAAGGCTCTGACATCCGCGGTGTTAATTGGCACATTTACAAAACCGATCACTCCAGGAACGGTGGGGATTTCTTTCAAAGGGAAGAGATTATGCTTATCTCCCTCGTCCCGTCTATCATCATTATTCACCCTCCTTGTCTTGTACCGAGTTCTGCTTGCTGGGGGAGAACTAATTTCCTCAGCGGGAGGGGTCCTGTCCTTTTTTATTACTAGTTGTGGAGGGGGTGGGGGTTGGGGTGCTGCTGGAGCCTGCTCCGGTGGGACTGAGGCTTCTGGCAGCTGTCCAAGCATCAGGGCTGCCGGAATTTGCACAGACTGATGCGGGAAACCCCCCAGTCCCGGCAGCACCGGGACCGGAGCCTGCATGGGCTGGGGTTCGGGGTTGAGATATGGAGTGGAAGTTGTCTAAAGGTTCCCATGTTTCGCCCGGAGTTGCGACACCCCCGCATGTTTTTACGGGGAACAATCCTGTGCTAGCATATTTCCAAAGTTTGGCGTAATCCCTTTCCTCCTTATCTGGTGGATATTTACTGTTTATGTGATTGAGCAAAGCTCGGCAAGTCTGTTTCTCGAGCGTACCAAAAATGGGCTAAACTAGATGTTCCCTTATTTCGTTTTCTCCCCATTCTTCAATACAATAATGGATCATTTTTACTTTACACCTCCCTCTCCTCCCGGGACACTCGTCCCAATGTTCCAAAATCCATCCCAGCGGGCTGTCTCTTGGGATTTTAGGCAATTTGTCCCCTCGCGCATTTAAGGGGCTCTTTGGGGCTTTTCCCTGAATTTTGCATTTTCTGCCCCATCCTTAAACGAACGGAAAATTTCCTTACCTTGTTGTTATACTAGACTCGTCCAGATGACCTCTTTTTAGGAGTTTAGAAGTACTGTATTAGTTTTTAATTTATTTTTCCCCACAGGAAGGATTTCAGGGGATTTTGAGGGGATTTGGGCAGATTTGGGGGATTTCCGGGAATTTGTGGAGGGATTTTGGGGGATTTAGGGAGATTTCGGGAAATTTGGGGGGATTTTGGAAATTTGAGGGGATTTTGGAGGATTTTTAGGAGATTTCAGGCAGATTGGGGAGGATTTGGGGAGGATTTTGGGGGGGATTTTGGAGAGATTTTGGGGTTTTCAGAGGATTTTGTGGGATTCTGGGGTAGATTTGGGGAGGAACCCGCGCGCGCGGGAGGCGGGTGGTGCTGAGGGGAGCCGCGCGCTGATTGGTTGGCTCGGGGAGAGGCGCGCCGCTATTGGCTGGGAGGGGCCACAGCGTGGGCGGACAGAGCGTGACGGGAGAGCGGCTGTGTAGAAACCTGAGGTAGGGCCGGGGGGAAATGGGGGGATTTGGGGGAAATCTGAGGGGAATTGAGGAGTCTGAGGTGCTTTTGGGGAGGTTTGGGGGGCAAATGGGGGGATTTAGGGGGGTCTGAGGGGAATTGAGGGGTCTGAGGTGGGTCTGAAATGGATTTGGGGGGCTCTGTGGGGAATTGAGGCGTTCGAGGTGGGGCCGGGGGGAAATGAGGTGCTTTGGGGGTCTCTGAGGGGAACTGAGGGGTCTGGGGAAGCTTTGGGGGGAATTGGGGTATCTGAGGGTGAGCCGAGGGGACATGGGGGAAACTGGGGAGGTCTGAGGGGAAGTGAGGGGTCTGAAGTGGATCCCGAATGGATTTGGGGGCGATTTGGGGGGGTCTGAGGGGAATTGAGTGGTCTGAGGTGCGTTTGGGGAAGCTTTGGCAAAACTGCCCCAAAACACCCCAAATCCCAGAGCAACGCTCCAAAATCCCTGAGACACGCCTCAAAAGTGCCCCTGAGTACGCAAAAACACCCCAAAATCCCAGACCAATGCCATGAAGATCTCCTTTGCCAAAAAGTGACCCAAACCTACCTGAAACACCCCCAAACCCGAAAAAAATGGGCCTGGAATACCCCAAAATTCCAGAGTAACACCTCACAACCGCCCAACAATTCCCCAAAACTGCCCCAAAACACCCCAAGTTCCTTTAGGCTGCCCCAAAATCAACTACAAACACCCCAAAATCCCATAGAAACACCCTAAAATCTCTCCAAACCACCCCAAAGTCCCTCAAAGCTGCCCCCAAATATTCCAAAATTGCTCAAACCCTGCCCCAAACACCAAAAATCCCAGAAAACTGCCCCAGAAATGGTCCTGACCCTGCCCCAAACCTCCCACCTGCCCCCACTCCCCCAGGTAACATCATCTCGGACCAAATCCTCCTTTTTTTATCCCAAATCTTTTTTTTTAAACCCAAATCCTGTTTTTTCCAACCCCAAAATCCTTTGTTCTGCATCCCAAATGTCCTTTTCAGGCCCCAAATTCTCCTTTTCCCAGCTCAAATTCTCCTTTTCCCACCCCAAATCTTTTGAGCATCCCAAATTCCCTCTTTCCTACCCAAAATCTCCTTTTTCAATCCCACATCCCCTTTTCCCATCCAAAATCCTGACCTCAAATCCTCAATCCCCACTCTAAACCCTTTTTTCCTCCCCCAAATCTGCTTTTCCATTCCAAAATCTCATTTTTATATCCCAATTTCTTCCCCTTTTACCCCAAAATCTCCTTTTCCCACCGCAAATTCACTTTTACGGTTCCCCAGGGGTTTTTGGGGTTTTTCCCATCATTGTACCCAGGGTCTCTCTGCTGACGTTGCACCTGGCGCTGCCCCCACCCCAAATAAATCCCAGATCAAAATCAATTAAATCACAAACCAACCCCAAATCCCCTTTTTAGGGTTCCCCAGGTGTTTTGGGTTTCCCCTGGGGTTTTTGGGTTTTTCCCACCCCCACCATTGTACCCAGAGTGTCTCTGCAGACATTGCACCTTGACCTGCCCCCACCCCAGATCAATCCCAAATCAATCCCAAATCAACCCCAAATCAATCCCAAACCAAACCCCAAATAAACCCCAGATGATCCGTGCTGTGCCCCCCAGGGTGGAGTGGTTTTGGAGGGGAGTTTGGGGTCAGGTGGGTTTGACCCCAAAGTTTGGGGATAGGGGAGGTTTGATCCTAAAGTTTGGGGGGGTTGACACCCCAGGCTTTGGGATGAGGGGTTTGACCCCAGAATTTTGGGATCGGGGGGGTTGGCCACCCCAAATATTTCAAACCCCAGAGTTTGGGAATTGGGGTGGTTTGACACCTCAAGGTTTGGAGTCTGAGGGTGTTTCATCCTAAAATTTGTGGTCAAGGGTGTTTTACACCTCAGGATTTGGGGTTTGGGGATGTTGGTCCTAAAGATTGGGATTTGGGGAGGTTGGACACCAAATTATGGGGATTTGGAGGGTTTAACCCCAGAGTTTGGAGAATTCAGGGGGGTGGGTGATTCTAAAATTTGAGATTTGGGGGTATTGACACCCCAGGGTTTGGGTGTTGGGGAGTTTTGACTGCAGAATTTGGGGATCAGGGGGGTTTAACCCCAAATTGTGGGATCAGAGGGGTTGGACACCCCAAATATTTCAAACCCCAGCGTTTGTGGATTGGGGGTTTTGATCCCATATTTAGTGTTTGGGGGTGTTTGACCCCAGGATTTGGGAGGTTTTGACTGCCCCAGGTTTGGGGTAGAGTTTGAGATCAAAATGATTTCCTGAAAACAGCGGCAGGATCAGGATTTGAAACAGGATCAGGATTGGGAATGAAATAGGGATTGGGAGTGGGAATGGGATTGGGATTGGGGACAGGATTGGGAACAGGATCGAGTATGGGAATGAAATAGGGATTGGGAATGAGAACGGGATCAGGATTGGGAAAGGGATCGAGATGGCAAATGAGATCGGGATCAGAAACAGGGATGAGATTGGGAATGGGAATGGGAAGGGGAACAGGTTTGGGATTGGGAACAGGTTAGGGATTGGGAATAGGAATGAGACTGGGAATGAGGGATCTGAAACGGGAATGAGATCAGGATTGAGAAGAGGATAAGGATTGGGACTGGGGATTGGGAACAGGATTGGGAATGGGAATGAAATTGGAACTGGGAAAGGAAATGGGATCGGGATTGGGAATGGAAACAGGATCAGGAATGGGAACAGGCTTGGGAATGGGAATGAAAGAGGGATTGGGAATGTGAAAGGGATTGGAATTGGGAAAGGGATGGAGATTGGGAATGAGATCGGAATCAGAAATGGGAACGAGATTGGGAATGAGACTGGAATCAGAAATGTGAACGAGATTGGGAATGGGAACAGGAAGAGGATTGGGAATGGGAATGAGATAGGGATTGGGCATGAGATAGGGATTGGGAACAGGAATGGGATCAGGATTGGAATGAGAATAGGAATGAGACTGGGATTAGGAGCAGGAACAGGACTGGGAATGGCATCAGGAAGGGGAACGGGAAGAAGACGGAGAATGGGAACGGCAATGAGATAGGGATTGGGAATAGGATTGGGAACAGCATCGGAATGCTGAAGCTGTGACATAAATGGGTGCCTTGGCTGGGAAATCTCAAGTAGGAGATCCAAAACTAGGATGGACAGGAACAACTTTTCCATGCTGGGAACTGGAATTCCAGAGCCTGGCAGTGTGAGCCGTGCAGGTCCATGCAGAGTGGGATCACAGGGGCTGGGATCACATGGACTGGGATCCTCCAGACTGGGATTGCACAGACTGGGACCAGATGGATCAGGGCCATGCAGAGTGGGATTGTACAAACTGGGATCTCATGGACTGGGATTGTACAAACTGGGATCACATGGACTGAGATTGTACAAACTGGGATCACATGGATTGGGATTGTACAAACTGGGACCATATGGACCGGGATGGCTGCTCCAGAACGATGTGAACTGAGGTGGTCCCGCCCCTCCCAGGGGTCCCTCCCAGTCCTGCTCAGTCCTGTGTGGGGGCGCAGCCAAAACTCCCCAGAGTGAACAAGGAGGTCCCAGAGCGCTCCTGGTGTTGGTCTCTGTCCTGGTCCTGGTCTCAGGCTCAGTTTGGAGCAGTCCTGGAGTGCTCCTGGTGCTGATTCTGGTCCCGGTCTGAATCTTGATCCTGGAGCGGTGCTGGTCTCAGGCTCAGTCACTATAGCGGTGCCAGTCTTGGTGCCGGTTTCGTTTTCAGTTTTGGTCTCAGTCTTGGAGCGGTTCCGGTCCCAGTGCTGGTGCTGGTGCCAGTGTTGATCCCAGAGTGCTCCCCGTGCCAATCTCACTCTCAGAGCCAGTCATGGAGCGGTGCCAGTCTCAGTTCTGGTGCCGGTGCCGCTCTCAGTCTCAGTCCTGGAGCTCTCCTGGTGCCCGTCCCAGTGTCGGTGCTGGTCTTAGTCTTGGTCCCAGTGGAAATTCAGGGGCCCAGTCTCGCTGGTGGTCCCAGTCTCAGTTCCAGTTCTGGAGTGGTGCTGGTCTCAGTTCTGGTCTCGGTTCTGTTCCCAGTCCTGGTCTCAGTCTCCATTCTGACGTTGGTCTCAGTATTGATGCTGGTGCTGATTCTGGTGTTGGTCATGGTATTGCTTCCAAAGATTTTAGGCCCATTTGGCTGATTTTATGCCAAAGTGGGAATTTAGACTGGATTTTAGGGCCCTTTTGGACAATGTTAGGCCAATTTGGATGATTTTAGATCACTATTGTGTGGATTTGAGGTCCCTTTGGCTGATTTTTAGGCCAAACTTGGTGGATTGAAGCTGCATTTGAGGCCTTTTTTTGGGTGATTTTGTGCCAAACCAGGCCCCTTTAGGACCGCCCATCCCTCTGGCCCCGCCCTTTCCCCTCACAGTTTCTGGCCTTTTCTAACCCCGCCCCTTTTCCCTTGGTCTCTGCCCATTTATTAACCCTGCCCATTGCCATTTACAGCCCATGCCAATCATTATCCTCTCCTCTTTTATTTGGACCGAGCCCTTGTGTTTGCCCCGCCCCATTCCACTTTAAGTCCCGCCCATCTCCTGGCCCATTCACTCTGCGTATGGTCAGAACACCCAAAAGTGCTTCACCGCCATCTTTGCTGCTGGTCCCCGTCCCGGCTGCAGCGTGTCCGAGAGCTGTGGTGGGGCTGGAGGGATCTGTAGGGGATCTGTAGGAGATCTGTAAGGGATGTGTAGGGGATCTGGAGGGGATCTGGACGGGACTGGCGTGGCTTTACACCCCTGAGGCATTTCTGGGGGTCTGCAAAGGGCATTGGGGGCTCTGTGGGGTCCCTAAAGGAGGTTTGGGAGGTCCATAGGGGATCTGTAGGAGCCTGCAGGGGGCTTTACCACCCTGGGGGTTTCTGGGGTTTTGTATAGGGGATTCGGACTTGTATTTGGGGGATTTGGGGGGCACTGGGTAGTCTCTAGGGGATCAATAGGGGATCTGTCGAGGACTAGGGGGCTGAGGGTCTCTATAGCAGATTTGGGCTTGTGTGTAGGGGATTTGGGAGGGTCCCTTAAAAGGGATTGGGATTTCTATAGGGAATTTGGGGGGCACTGGGTTTTCCCTAAAGGCGCTCTTGAGAGAATTATGGGGTCAACACCAGGAAGTTTTTTTCAAATTTTGTGTACAAACATGGGAATTTTTAGGTTTCTATTGGGAATGTTTGAAATTTTGGGGACCTAAATGGAATTTTGGAGGACCCCATAGAAATTTTTGTGGTCTTTATAGGCAAACTTGGGTCCAAACATGGGAAGTTTGGGTTCTCTGCAGGAACGCCTTAGGGAATATTTCGGAATTCAGGGTCCAAATGTGAGAATTGCCGGGGAAGGTGGGTGAGTTTGCGTGCCAAAATATGGAAGTGAGCAGCTGGCATGAAGCCCATGAGACATAGGGCTCTGATTTTAAGAGTTTTTTGGCTCCCTTGGAGGGTTTCAGGCCAGTTTGGGTGTGTTTAGGTCCATTTGTGTGATTTTAGGAAAAACGAGGTGGCTCTAAGGTGATTTTAGGCCTATTTTTGTGATTTTTGGAAAAACAGGCACTTTCAGGGTGTATTTTAAACACATTTAGGAGATTTGAGGGTGATTATAGGCAACTTGGTGTGGCTTTTCAACTACTTTGGGCAGTTTGATACACTTTGGGTTAGATTTCAAACCCACTTGGCTGATTTCAGGCCAAAGCTGATAGGATTTAGCCTGGATTTTGGGCATCTTTTGGACAATATTAGGCACATTTGGATGATTTTACACCGCTTTGTGTGGATTTGAGGTTTCTCTGGCTGATTTTAGGCCAAACCTGGTGGATTGAGGCTGAATTTGGTGCTTTTTATTAGTGGTTTTTGGTCAAAGCGAATGTTTTAGGACCTTTGGCCCCGCCCCTTTCCCCTCACAGTTCCCGCCCTTCCCTTGACCCATCCCCTCCCAGTTCGGGGTTTGGAACGGGGCAGGAGGAGGGAGGGAGGAAGAGGTGGAGCGGCAGCCCCCACAAGGGGCAAAAGCAGGGGGAGCCCGAGAGGGGGACCCCTGGCATTGCCGGGACCCCTGGCGAGGGGTGCTGGGGCTGGAGGGGCAGCATGGCCGGGAAAGGGCTTCGGGGCTCCCGGTGCCGCCAGTGGCTGCTCCCAGCATGAGCCCAGTTGCTCCCCACCTATGCCTGTTATGATGGAATTTTGCCCCAGCACGGTCCCAGTTGCTCCCAGTTCCTCCCAGGGTCACCGGAAAGTGAGAGTAAAATAAGAAAATCCTCCGACAAAAATTTTCACTGGTCCAGAGAGAATCATTCCATGACACTCTGTTTTTAGGAGATTTTTCTAATCTTTTCCAGGTAGTACTCATGGAAATGAATTGGGTCAGTGTTCTTTGGTCTCAAGTTGCAAACACTCAGTTCCTAATATTTGGTCTCCTTTTGGATCCTGGTTTCTCCCCTTGTGATGTTAATTAGTTCTTCATTCCCTGATTTTATCTCTCTTATCAGAGGAGGTGTCTGCAATTTGCCAGAGGCAGAGTCTGGGGTAGATGTTCCTCAAAGGCCACTGATGTTCTGTTAATGGTCGCTGATGTCCCTTGAGCATTCCAGCTGCTCTCAGTGTGTTGATGTGTTGACCCCACCTGGTGCAGCAATGCCCTGCAAAGAAAATTTCAAGTCTTTTGGAGAGCAAAGGCATCCAAAACCGTCTTGGTTAAAATTACAGAACTTTTTTTAAACTGATTCGTTTTCCACCCCACTTTGGTCCAGTGTGTTCCCAGTTCTCCCAACTGCCCCTAGCACAGTCCCAGTCACTCCCAGTACTGTCCCAGTATGAGTCCAGTATGGGTCCAGTCTCTGCCAGCAGGGCCCCAGTCACTCACACTCGCTACCAGTTGCCCCCAGCGTGGTCCCAGTTTTCCCCCCAGCACATTCCCAGACACACCCCAGTTTGGTCCCAGTCACAACCCCTATGGTCTCAGACACTCCCAGTATATTCCAGTTGCCCTGAACAATCTTGTAGTCCTTCCCAGGCACTCCCAGTTATCTCAGCATGGTTCACTTGCCCCCAGTTTTATCACAGTTACCTCTGGATAGTCCCAGTGCTGTTCAGCATGATTTGTTTATGTTCTTTTTTAGTCAAGTGGAATGTTTAAACTGCAGAACTCCAGAGCAGAGCAGAAAATGCCTCTTGGGGGGGGACACTGAGGGGTCCCGGTGGCAGCTGCCGGCAGAGGCAGCCTGGAGGAGCAGAGCCCTGTGTCCCCCAGGAGCCCAAAGTGGGGAGCCCAGAGAGGGGGGAGCGCTGCCATTGGCGGGACCCTCAACAGCCTGGTGAGAGGCAGGGGGGAATCCTTGGACCCCCAGCACCCCAGAGCAGAGAATAAGGGGAGAAGGGACCCCAAAATCCCCCAGCATCCCTAAATGGGGAGAGGGAAGAGGGGGGAGCTTTTTGGATTGCTGGCACTCCCAGCAGCCTGGGGAGGGCGGGCACCGAGTAGATGGGGGACCCCCAATAGAAGCGTGACCCCCAGAAGCTGGGACAGGGGGGAACCCTCAAACACTAAAGGAGAGGGAGCATTCCCAGGAAATCCTGGGAGGCATTTTCAGGGCTGAGTGTTGGTGTTTGGGAGGTTTTGATGGAGCCCAGATTCCCGGACTTGGGCAGGAGGAACCCCCAACACAAGGAGCTCATCCCTTGTTTTTCCCCAAACCAGGATTTCCCATTCCCAACCCTTAGCCCAGTGAAAGAGCAGGAGGCTGCGAGGAAGAGGAAGATGGCCCAGGAGCCCCAGGCAGGTGAGGAGGAAGTCAGTGCCCCTTTCCCCCTCTGTCCTGCTCCATCTCCCAGCCCAGCATGGCTCTGGCTGCAGGACACTATGTTGGCGACACCCGACCTGCTGGGGAATGCGCTGGGGGGGATCTCCTTCCCCTTCCCTCTGGCACGGAGGCAAATCCCATCCTCTCCTTGTCCTTCCTCGCCCAGGGGAAGGAGCTGAGCACGGAGACCAGGGAGGACAAATCCCCACGTCACAACCTGGTGGAAGAGGCCATTTGCAGTGGCTCCAAGGCAGGAATCAGCAGGGAGGAAAAGCCGTGGAGATCCCGCACCAGGAGGGGCTGCAAACGCAGATCACGAGGGGATCTGAGGAGGAAAGACCCAGCCTGGGCCGGGCAGGCGGCCGGAGATGGAGCCAGAGCTCGCACCTGGTGGTCCATGAGCAGCTTCGTGATGGGGAGAAGCGCCACAAGTGCTCGGAGTGTGGGATGAGCTTCAGATGGAGGTCCCACCTTATCCGCCACCAGAGGATCCACACTGGGGAGAGGCCCTATGAGTGTGGGGAGTGTGGGAAGAGGTTTCACACCAGGAGCAATCTCCTCCAGCACCAGCATGCGCACACAGGCAGAAGCCCTTCCGCTGCCCCGACTGCGGGAAGGGCTTCAGACAGAACTCTGACCTCACCAAACACCGGTAGCATCCACACTGGGGAAAAGCCCCACGAGTGTGAGGAGTGTGGGAAGAGCTTCAGCTCAGCACGCTCCACAGCCCTGATCAGCCACCAGAGGATCCACACTGGGGAGAAAGGCCCACGAGTGTTCTAAGTGTGGGCAAGAGGTTTCGCACCAGCTCTCATCTCGTCACGCACTACCAGACACACACGGAGGAGAGGCCCTACGAGTGTCCTGACTGCGGGAAGGGCTTCAGGCAGAAGTCCCCACCTCATCAGCCACCCGGGGCATCCACACGGGGGAGAGGCCCTACAAGTGTGAGGAGTGTGGGAAGAGCTTCTCCCAGAGCTCAACCTTGACCCAAACACCAACGGAGGCACCAGTAAGGGGAAGCCCTGCGAGTGCCCTGAGTGTGGGAAGAGCTTCGTGCACTGCTCCAACTCCATCCCCCACTGCAGGACCTACGATTGGCAGAGCCTTGGTGACCCACATTCCTGGGATCCATGTTGGGAAGACACCTGCCTGGTTATCCTTTTGTTTTTGGCCTTTGTTTCTCTCTCTTTTCCATCTCTTTGTGCTCCAAAAGCCAAGAGGGATCGATCTGTCATCTCAAAACCTCCAAATCGAACTGAAAACACCTCAATTTTGACTCAAAGGATCAATCCAACTTCAAAGTGCCTTCTTCCCTCCTCAAAACAACTCAATCCCCGACAATAACATTACTTGATTCCAGAGCCTGCCAGGGTTAGAAGGGGTTGGAAGGGGACTGGGAGAAGTGGAATCCAAAATTTTAGGCGGTGGAATTGGGATTGTGTGGGGTGTTCCTGGTTGGGGATTTGGATTTGATAGTAAATAAAACTTTGACAATTCCTGATTTCTGTGCCATTCACTTTCTGTCAGTTTCAGTTCTGTTTTCAGTGGCACGTTCTCAGCTGATTGTGTTTGTGTCCTCCTTTCTCTCCTGCCTCTCTGCCTGCTCTGTTTCTCTCTCAGGGTCTCCCTTGACCCAGGGCAACTCTCACCAAAGACCCTGCCCTGATTCAATTCCCAGTGCAGGAGCTGCAACAGCCGTGGGTGAAGTTGTGAAGGCTGGCAGTGAAACGTCCCTGTAAGATCTTGCTGCACTTGGCTTTTGGCCCTTCTGAAGAGCTTTGCCTTCAAGGGCAGGAACATCTTTTCCTGGCTGGGAACTGGAATTCCAGAGCCTGGGAGTGTGAGCCATGCAGGACCATGCAGACTGGGATCATGGGGGTCAAACCTCCCCAAACACCAAAATTTGGGATCAAAACCCCCAATCCCCAAAACGTTGGGGTTTGAAATATTTGGGGTTTCCAACGCCTCTGATCCCACAATTTTGGGATTAGAGCCCCTGATCCCCAAGTTCTGGGGTCAAAATTCCCCAAAACCCAAACCCTGGAGTGTCAATACCCCCAAATCTCAAATTTTAGGATCGCCCACCCCCCCTCAATATCTCAAACTCTGTGGTTAAACCCCCAAATCCCCATAATTTGGTGTCCAACCCCCTAAATCCCAAACTTTGGGACCAACCCCCAAACCCCAAATCCTGAGGTGTAAAACACCCTGGACCCCACATTTTAGGATCAAACCCCTCAGACTCCAAACCTTGAGGTGTCAATACCCCCAATTACCAAACTCTGGGGTTTGAAATATTTGGGGTGTCCAAACCCCCGATCTCAAAATTCTGGGGTCAAAACCCCTCATCCCAAACCCTGGTGTGTCAACCCCCCCGACTTTAGGATCAAACCTCCCCCATCCCCAAACTTTGGGGTCAAACCCACTGACCCCAAACTCCCCTCCAAAACCACTCCACCCTGGGGGGACACAGCAGGGGTCATTTGGGGGTTTATTTGGGGTTGGTTTGGGATTGATTTCGGGGTGGGGGCAGGTCCAGATGCAATGTCTGCAGAGAGACCCTGGGTACAATGCTGGGGCGTGGGAAAAACCCACCCAAAAACCCCTGGGGAACCCCAAAAACCCTTGGGGTAAACTCTAAAAGTGAATTTCTGGTGGGAAAAGGAGATTTTGGGGGTAAAAGGGGAAGAAAAATGGGATATAAAAAATGAGATTTTGGGATGGAAAAGCGATTTGGGGGAGGAAAAAGGGTTTAGGGTGGGGTTTTGAGGATTTGAGGTCAGGGAAAAAGGGGATTTGGGATTGAAAACGAGATTTTGGGTGGACAGGAAAAGGATTTTGGGGTGGAAAACAAGGGATTTGGGGTGGGAAAGGAGATTTTAAGGTGGGAAAAGGAGATTTGGGATGCACAAAATAGTTTGGGGTGTGAAAAGGAGAATTTGAGCTGGGAAAAGGAGAATTTGGGGTCTGAAAAGGACATTTGGGATGCATAAAGAAGGATTTTGGGGTTGGAAAAGAGGATTTGGGTTTAAAAAAGATTTGGGATAAAAAAAAGAGGCTTTGGTTCGAGCTGAACTTACTAGGGGAGTGGGGGCAGCTGGGAGGTTTGGGGCAGGGTCAGGACCATTTCTGGGGCATTTTCCGGGATTTTTGGTGTTTGGGCTGGTTTTGAGCAATTTTGGAATATTTGGGGGCAGCTTTGAGGCATTTGTGCGGTGGTTAGGAGGGATTTTAGGGTGTTTCCATGGGATTTTGGGGTGTTTCTAGTTGATTTTGGGTCAGCCTGAAGGGATTGGGGTGTTTTAGGGGCAGTTTGGGGTATTGAGGGGCGGTTTTGAGGCGTTTCTCTGGAATTTTGGGGGATTTCAGGCCCACTTTTTGGGGGTTTGGGGGTGTTTCAGGTGGGTTTGGGTCACTTTTTGGCGAAGGAGATCTTCATGGCGTTGCTCTGGGATTTTGGGGTGTTTTGGGGGACTCAGGGCAGTTTTGAGGTGTGTCCTCAGGGATTTTGGGGCGTTGCTCTGAGATTTGGGGTGTTTCAGGGCGGTTTTGCCAAAGCCTCCCCAAAAGCACCTCAGACCCCTCAATTCCCTCAGACCCCCAAACGCCCCCAAAATCCATTCGGGACCCACTTCACACCCCTCACTTCCCCTCAGACCCCCCAACTTCCCCATGTCCCCCTGGCTCCACCTCAGATACCCCAATTCCCCCAAAGCTTCCCCAGATTCCTCAGTTCCCTCAGAGACCCCCAAAGCACCTCATTTCCCTCCGGCCCCACCTCGGGACCCTCAATTCCCTCACAGAGCCCGCCAAATCCATTCCAGACCCACCTCAGACCCCTCAATTCCCTCAGACCCCCTAAATCCCCCATTTCCCCCAAAGCCTCCCCCAAAGCACCTCAGACCCTCAATTCCCCTCAGATTCCCCCAAATCCCCCATTTCCCCCCGGCCCTACCTCAGGTTCCTACACAGCCGGCTCTCCCGTCACGCTCTGTCCGCCCACGCTGTGAGGCCCCTCCCAGCCAATAGCGGCGCGCTCTCCCCGAGCCAACCAATCAGCTACGGCTCCCTCAGCAACACCCGCCTCCCCAGCGCTGGCGTTCCTGGGGAGGTCCCAGGGTTGGTTTGGGGTTCCTGGGGGTCCCAGCCCACCCTGACCGGGCTCTGGGGGGTTTTTGGTGGAGGGGATTCCCCCTCAGTTTGGGAGGGTCTCCCACGGTGCCCCCTCCCCAAAAAGTCTCGAGGGTCCCTGGAAGTGGCTCCTGTTCCACCGGCCCGTGCCCCCCTGATCCAGGATGGGCCCCAGTGAGTCTGGGGACTTCGGGGGGCTGGGGTGGGTTTAGGGGTCTGGATGGGTTTTGGGGAGTCATTTTGAGTCATCCTCCTTGTCTTGCACCGAGTTCTGTTTGCGAGGGAAGAACTAATTTCCTCAGCGGGAGGGTCCTGTCCTTTTTATTACTAGTGGTGGAGGGGTGGGGTTGGGGTGCTGCTGGAGCCTGCTCCGGTGGGACTGAGGCTTCTGGCAGCTGTCCAAGCATCAGGGGCTGCCGGAGTTTGCACAGACTGATGCGGGAAACCCCCAGTCCCCGGCAGGGGCGCTGAGCCCCGTGCCGGCTGAGATCCGGGATAGGGATGAGATTGATGTGGGAGGTTTGCGGGCATCGGCACCGGGACCGGAGCCTGCATGGGTTGGGGTTCGGGGTTGAGATATGGGGTGGAAGGTTGTCTAAAAGTTCCCATGTTTCGCCCGGAGTCGCGGCACCCTCGCATGTTTTTACGGGGAACAATCCTGTGCTAGCATATTTCCAAAGTTTGGCGTAATCCCTTTCCTCCTTATCTGGTGGATATTTACTGTTTATGTGATTGAGCAAAGCTCGGCAAGTCCATTTCTCGAGCGTACCAAAAATGGACTAAACTGGATGTTCCCTTATTTCCTTTTCTCCCCATTCTTCAATACAATAATGGATCATTTTTTCTTTACACCTCCCTCTCCTCCCGGGACACTAGTCCCAATGTTCCAAAATCCATCCCAGCGGGCTGTCTCTTGGGATTTTAGGCAATTTGTCCCCTTGCGCATTTAAGGGCCTCTTTGGGGCTTTTCCCTGAGTTTTGCTTTTTCTGCCCCATCCTTAAACGAACGGAAAATTTCCTTACCTTGTTTTTATGCTGGACTCGTCCAGATGACCTCTTCTTAGGAGTTTATGGGTACTGTATTAGTTTTTAATTTATTTTTCCCCACAGGAAGGATTTCAGGGGATTTTGGGGGGATTTGGGCGGATTTGGGGGATTTCAGGGAATTTGTGGAGGGATTTTGGGGGATTTGGGGAGATTTGGGGGAATTTTGGGGATTTCAGGGGATTTTGGAGGATTTTTAGGAGATTTCAGGGGGATTGGGGAGGACTTGGGGAGGATTTTGGGGGATTTTGGAGAGATTTTGGGGTTTTCAGGGGATTTTGAGGGATTCTGGGGTGGATTTGGGGGGTATTTGGGAGATTTTTGGGGATTTGGGGGATTTTGGGGGAATTTCTTCGTGGATTTTGGTGATTTTGGGGAGATTTGGGGGGAATTTGAGAGATTTCAAGGGGGATTTCAAGGGGATTTTGTGGGGGTTGGAGGGGTATTGGGGCAATTTAGGAGATTTTGGGGTTTTCAGGGGATTTTGAGAGATCTTTGGGGGTTTGGGGGGGAATTTGGGGGTTTTGGGGGTGAATTTAGGGGATTTCAGGGGGTTTTGGGGGATTTTAGGGTTTCTCCAAAACCCTCCAGACCCCTCTAAACCCCCCCCACCCCCCCCCTCCCCCAAGCCCCCAAACTCACTGGGGCCCGTCCTGGACGGGCAACAATTAAAATGTCCGACAACAATTTAAAATTTAGAGAGTCAAGACGTTACTTTTATTATCTGGGCAGGATGTTTTGGCCAGGATGTAGCACAGAAATCTTCTCATCCACACATAACCCGTGTGTGCAGAGAGAATCACTCCATGACACTCTGTTTGTAGGAGATTTCTCAGTTATTTTATACAGGCATGGAAGTGAATTGGGTCAGTGTTCCTTGGTCTCAAGTTGCAAACACTCAAATCCTAATATTTGTCTCCTTTTAGATTCAGGTTTCTCCCCTTCTGATGTTAATTAGATCTTCATTCCCTGATTTTATCCGTCTTTTCAGAGGAGGTGTCTACAATTTGCCAGAGGCAGAGTCTGGGGTGGATGTTCCTGGGTGGCCACTGATGTTCTGTTAATGGCCGCTGATGGCCCTTGAGCATTCCAGCTGCTCCCAGTGTGTTGATGTGTTGAGTTCATCCAACCCCACCTGGTGCAGCAATGCCCTGCAAAGAAAATTAAAAGTCTCTGAGGGCAATGGCAAACAAAGCCTCTTGGTTAAAATTACAGAACTTTTTTTAAACGGATACGTTTTCCAACACCACTTTGGTCAGTTTGTTCCCAGTTCTCCCAGCTGCCCCTAGCCCAGTCCCAGTCACTCCCAGTACTGTCCCAGTATGAGTCCAGTATAAGTCCAGTCTCTGCCAGCAGGCCTCCAGTTGCCCCAGCATGGTGCCATTTTTCCCTCCAGTACAATCCCAGTTACTCCCAGTCAGGTCCCAGTCACCACCCCTATGGTCTCAGACACTCCCAGTATATCCCAGTTGCCCTGAACAATCTCATAGTCATTCCCAGGAACTCCCAGTTACCTCAGCGTGGTTCACTTGCCCCCAGTTTTATCCCAGTTGCCCCTGGAATAGTCCCAGTGCCTCTCAGCATTGTTTTGGGGTTTTTGGTTTTTTTTGATGGGGAGGGAAATGTTTGGAGAATGCAGAACTCCAAAGCTGATCCCAGTCATTCCCAGTTGTTCCCTATTATGATGCAGCTTCCCTTGCATGTTCCCAGTTGCTCCCAGTCCCTCCCATTTTCATCCAGTGTGTTCCCAGCTCTCCCAGTCTCCCCCAGTATAGTCCCAGTCTCTCCCAGTATGAGGTCATGGCCCCCAAGTGCTCCCTGTCAATGCCAGCATGACCCCAGTAGCCTCCAGTATAATCCCTGTGACTCCCTGTCTCTCCCAGTATATCCCAGTCACCCCCAGCATGCTCTCAGTCATTCTCACTTCGTCCTGCTTGCTTTTAACATGATTCCAGTTGTTTACTGCCACTCCCAGTCCATCCCAGTATGATTCCAGTCACCCTCAGTGTGCTCCCAGTCTCACCCAGCATGGACCCAGCTGCTCTCCCTGTGATCCCAGGATGATCCCAGTTGCTGCCAGCATCGTTCCAGTTGTTCCCAGTTCCTCCCAGGATGATCCCTAGAATAGCTCCAGCACTTCTCAGCATTGTCCCACTATCTCCCAGTTTCCCCAGTATGGTTCCAGTTACCTCAGAATGATCTCAGTCTTTCCCAGTTACTCCCAGTTGTCTCCAGCCTGATCCCAGGTTCTGTCAGTGTCCCATACTCCCAGTTGCTCCCAGTATGATCCCTGTTCTGGCCTCTGTGCCCCCAGCATGGTTCCAGTACCTTCCAGTTGATCCCACAGCTCCAATGTGTCCACATTTTCCTCCCATTATGGGCCCTGTAGCTCCCAGTAACCCCCAGCCAGGTTCCATTCACACTCACTCTAATCCCAGTAGCTCCCGGTATGATCCCATTAATACCTGTAGTCACTCTCAGTATGGTTCAAGTGATCCCACCATGACCCCAGACTTTTCCAGATTCTCCTGGTATTATTCCAGTCAGGCCCAGAGTGACTCCCTGTAACTCCCAGTGTAGCCCAGTTGCTCCCAGTCAATCCCAGTATGTTTCCCATCATGGCCAGCGCTTTTCCTATCACTCCCAATCTGATTGCAGTGTGATCCCAGTCATTCTCAGATATTCCCAGTACATTCCCAGTCACTCCCAGTACGATCCCAGCCGTTTCCAGTAGGATCCCAGTATGACTCTGACATGGGCACAGCTGCTCCCAGTATCATCCAGTGTGGTTGCATTTGCTCCCATTTCCCCTCACTGTGGTTTCAGTCTCTCCCAGTGTATTCCAGTTGCCGCCAGCATGTTCCCAGTCACCCCTAGTTGTCGTCAGCTGCTTCCAGACTGATCCCAGTTGCTCACAGGCTCTCCCAGTCACCCTCAGTGCAGTCCCAGTTGCTGCCAGTATTATCCAGTATGATCCCAGTCATTCTGTCCATGGTTCCTTTTCCTTTCTCTTCCTCCCAGTGTGATCCCAGTTCCCCCATATGCCCCTAGCATAGTCCCAGACAGTCCATAGATGATCCCAGTCCCTCTCAGCATGGTCCCAGTCATGCCCAGTTCCCCCAGTACAGTGTAGTAGCTCCCACTGACTCCCAGTGTTCATCAGCGTGGTCCCAGTTCTCCTTAGCATGGTCCTGATTTTTCCCAGGCAGATTCCAATAACTCCAGTAAGATCACAGGCACACCGACTATATCCCAGTGGCCCTGAACATGCTCTCATTCATTCCCAGTCACTGCCAGTGTCCTCAGGAACGTTCCAGTTCCCCCAGTACAGCCCAGTCCCTCCCAGTGGTGCCACTCCTGGGATCCCCCAACCCTCTCTGTGTTCATGGATCTCCTGAGAGAGCCCCAAGGGCTGGAAACTGCCCCCCAGTTGTTCCCTGCAAGCCCCAGTTTGGATCTGCAGCCCCCAGTTTTCCCAGTTTCCCTCTCATTTTCCCAGGCCGGGTTCCCCCCGGCCCCAGCGGGTGGGAGCAGCTGAGAGCCCCGCGCTGCCCATCCCGACCTGTCCCGGCTCCATCCCCGCTCCTCCCGCGGGCTGCGAGGGCTTCGGGAACGGGGCACCGAGGGTGTCGCTGCTGCTGGGGGAGGAGGAGGAGGGATGGGAGAGGAGGGATGAAGGAGGAGAGCAAGAAGGGATGGAAATAGGGGAAGGAAGGGGAACATGAAGGAGGAGGGATGGAAGAGGAAAGACAAAGGAGGATCAAGAATAGAAGGAGGAACGAGGTGAGCGCTTCCTGAATTCACAGGTCCCCCATCCATGGGACCATCGCCCCCGAGGTGACCGGGGATGGGGAGCTCGGCCCAGATATCCCAGCGAGTCCCTGGGCTGGGATTTTTCAAGGGATGTTGGTAGAATGCAGAACTGCAAACTGAGCAGAAAATGCCCCTTGGGGGGACACTGGGGGGTCCCGGTGGCAGCTGCTGGGCAGAGACACCCTGAAGGAGCAGAGCCCTGTGTCCCCCAGGACCCCAAAGTGGGGACCCAGAGAGGGAGGAGCGCTGCCATTGGCGGGACCCTCAACAGCCTGGAAAGGAGCAGGGGGGACTCCTTGGACCCCCAGCACCCCAAAGCAGAGAATAAGGGGAGAAGGGACCCCGGGACCCCAAAATCCCCCAGCATCCCTAAATAGGGAGAGGGAAGATGGGGGAGCATTTCGGATTGCTGGGACTCCCAGCAGCCTGTGGAGGGCGGGCACCGAGTAGATGGGGGACCCCCAATAGAAGCGTGACCCCCAGCAGCTGGGACAGGGGGGAACCCCCAAACACCAAAGGGAGGGACCATTCCCAGGAATTGCTGGGAGGCATTTTCAGGGCTGAATATTGGTGTTTGGGAGGTTTTGATGGAGCCCAGATGCCCGGGGACTTCTAGAGATGGACTTGGGCAGGAGGAACCCCCAACACAATGCGCTCATCCCTTGTTTTTCCCTAAACCATGATTTCCCATTGCCAAGGCTTGGCCCGATGGAGGAAGAGGAGGCTGCAAGGAAGAGGAAGATGGCCCAGGAGTCCCAGGCAGGTGAGGAGGAAGTCAGTGCCCCTTTCCCCCTCTGTCCTGCTCCATCTCCCAGCCCAGCACGGCCCCGGCTGCAAGACACCCAGCTGCCGACACCGACCTGCTGGGGACAGGCTGGGGGATCTCCTTCCCCTTCCCTCTGGCACGGAGGCAAATCCCATCCTCTCCTTGTCCTTCTTCGCCCAGACAAGGAGCTGAGCACGGAGAGCAGTGAGGACAAATCCCCGCGGCAGAACCTGGTGGAAGAGGCCGTTTGCAGCGGCTCCACGGCACAGGAATCCAACGGTGAGGAAAAGCCGGGGAGATCCCGCACCAGGAGGGGCTGCAAAGGCAGATTGCGGGGATCTGAGGAGGAAAGACCCAGCCTGGGCCGGGCAGGCGGCCAGAGCTCGGACCTGGTGGTCCATGAGCAGCTTCATGATGGGGAGAAGCGCCACAAATGCTCGGAGTGTGGGATGAGCTTCAGATGGAGGTCCAGACTGATCCGCCACCAGAGGATCCACACTAGGGAGAGGCCCTACAGGTGTGAGGAGTGTGGGAAGGGCTTCATTGAGCGCGCCCAATTGATCTGCCACCAGAACATCCACACTGGAGAAAGGCCCTACAGGTGTGAGGACTGTGGGAAGGGCTTCAGGCAGCGTTTCAGCCTAATCATTCACCAAAGGACCCACACTGGTGAGAGGCCCTACGAGTGTTCCAAGTGTGCGAAGAGATTTCTCAGCAGCTCTGACCTTGTCAAGCACTACCAGACACACACGGAGGAGAGGCCCTACGAGTGTCCTGCCTGTGGGAAGGGCTTCAGACAGAAGTACAGTCTTATCTGCCACCGGCGCATCCACACCGGGGAGAGGCCCTACGAGTGTGAGGAGTGTGGGAAGAGCTTCTCCCAGGAGCTCACATTTGACCCAACACCAACGGAGGCACTGGTAAGGGAAGCCCTGCGAGTGCCCCGAGTGTGGGAAGAGCTTTGTGCGCTGCTCCAACTCCATCCCCCACTGCAGGACCCACATTGGGCAGAGCCCTAGTGACCCACATTCCCTGGGATTCATGTTGGGTAGACCCCTGACTGGTTATCCTTTTGTTTTCACCTTCGTTTTCCTCTCTTTTTCACCTCTTTGTGCTCCAAAATCCAAGAGGGCATCTGTCACCTCAAAACGACTCAAATCCCACTGAAAACACATCAATTTTAATTTTAAAAGGCTGAATCCCACCTCGAAGTACCTTGTTCCCTCCTCAAAACAACTCAATCCCACATTAACCTTTCTGGATTCCAGAGCTGCCAGGGTGAGAAGGGGTTGGAAGGAGACTGGGAGAAGTGGGATCCAAATTTGGAGCGGCGTGATTGGTATTGTGTGGGGCTGGCTGGGTGGTATGGATTTTATAGTAAATAAATTTGATTGTAAATAAAATTTTGACAATTCCTGATTTCTGTCCCATTCACTTTCTGTCAGGTTCTGTTCTGTTTTCAGTGGCACCTTCTCAGCTGATTGTGTTTGTGTCCTCCTTTCTCTCCTGCCTCTCTCTGCCTGCTCTGTTTCTCTCTCAGCGTCTCCCTTGAGCCAGGGCAGCTCCCACCAAAGACCCTGCCCTGATTCAATTCCCAGTGCAGGAGCTGCAACAGCCATGGGTGAAGTTCTAAAGGCTGGCAGTGAAATGTCCCTGTAAGATCTTGCTGCACTTGGCTTTTGGCCCCTTCTGAAGAGCTTTGCCTTCAAGGGCAGGAACATCTTTTCCTGCCTGGGAACTGGAATTCCAGAGCCTGGCAGTGTGAGCCATGCAGGACCACGCAGACTGGGATCATGGGGGCTGGGATCACATGGACTGGGATCCTCCAGACTGGGACTGCACAGACTGGGACCAGATGGATCAGGGCCATGCAGAGTGGGATTGTACAAATTGGGACCACATGGACTGGGATTGTACAAACTGAGATCCCATGGACTGGGATTGTACAAAATGGGATTGCATGGACTGGGATTGTACAAACTGGGACCATATGGACCGGGATGGCTGCTCCAGAACGATGCGAACCGAGACAGTCCTGCCCCTCCCAGGGGTCCCTCCCAGTCCTGCCCAGTCCCCTGTGAGGTGCAGCCAAAACTCCCCGCAGTAAACAAGGACGTCCCAGAGCGCTCCCGGTGTTGGTCTCTGTCCTGGTCCCGGTCTCAGGCTCTGTTTGGAGCAGTCCTGGAGAGCTCCTGGTGCCGATTCCTGTCCCGGGCTGAATCTCGATCCCAGAGCCACCCTGGCCTTGGTCTCAGTCTTGGTCATATACTGGTGCCAGTCTCGGTGCCAGTGCTGGTTCTGGTTTCAGTCTCGTCTTGGTTTTGGAATGGTTTCAGTACCAGTGGTGGTGCTGGTGCCGGTGTTGATCCCAGTGTGCTCCCAGTGCCAATGTCAGCCTCAGGCCTGGTCCTGAAACAGTGCTAGTCCCAGTTCTGCTGCCGGTGCCGCTCTCAGTCTTAATTCAGGAAGTCTCCCTGTGCCAGTGCTGATCCTGCTCCCAGACCAGTTTTGGAGCACTCCCAGTGCTGGTCCCAGTGTCCATCATGGTCTCAGTGTTCGTCATGGTCTCAGTCTTGGTCCCAGTGCCAGTTCTGGGGACCGTTTCAGTCTCAATCCGAGTCCCAGTGCCCATCTTGAAGAGGTGCCACTCTCGCTTCTGCTGTTGGTTCTGATCCCAGTCTTGATCTCCATCCTGGTTCTGATGCCAGTCTCGGTGCCGGTCCCAGGGAATTCTATCAATGATTGAGAGACAGGGACTACTAACTCTTGATCAGACTCCAAATTTTTTTTGGGCTACATTTGCTTATAGAGCATTTTTAGGAAGGCAGTCATTTTTGACTACATTCATTGGATTAAACATCACCCAGACAAACTTTACATTTCTCCTTATTTAGTTCAATCTTCTTTCCTGTTGCCAGTCTAGATCCAATCTTCTTGTAATCGTCAAAGCTCTGTTTGTTCTTGCCAAGGCGTCCTGGTTATCAAACTGCAAATGCCATTTAAATCCACAGCACTCTCTGTCTCAGCTTCCACAGTGCTGGTCTCAGTCTGGGTCCGATAGTGGTGCCAGTCTCAGTGCCGGTACGGTTCTATTTTCAGTCTTGGACTCAATGTCGGTCTTGGTCTGGGTTTAAGAGCAGTCCCAGATCCAGCGCTGACACCGGTGCTGGTGTTTGTCCCAGAGTGCTCCCAGTGCCAATCTCAGTCTTGGCTCTGGTCCCATAGTAGTGCCAGTCTCAGTTCTGGTGCCAGTATCAGTCTTGGTGCTGGTTCTGGTCCTGGAGTTCTCCCTGATGCTGGTCCCAGTCCCAGAGCAGCTCTGGAGCTCTCCTGGTGCCCAGTCCCCAGTGATTGGTGTCTTGGTCTCTGTCCCAGTCACAGTTCCAGTTCTGGAGCGGTGCTGGTCTCAGTTCTGGTGTTGGTTCTGTTCCCAGTCTTGGTCTCGGTCTCCATTCTGATTTCAGCCTCAGAAATGGTGCTGTTGCTGGTTTGGGGGCCGGTCTCGGTCTTGGTCCCAAATCTTTTAGGCCCATTTTTGTGAGTTTATACTAAGCTGAAGTTTTTTAGGTGGGATTTTAGGCCCCTTTGGAAATTGTTAGGCCCCTTTGGCTGATTTTAGGCCAATTCCTGCTGGAATTAGGCTGAATTTGTGCTCCTTTTAGGTGATTTTAGGGCAAACCAGGCCCTTTTAGGACCATGCAGCCTTTTGGCCCATTTCTTTCCCCCTCACAGTTCCCGCCCTTTTAGCTGACCCCCGCCCCTTTCCCCTCGGTTTCTGCCCATTTATTAGTCCCCTACCCATTTCTATTCCCAGCCCCTGTCAATCATTATCCCCTCCCCTTCCCTTTCCTTCAGACCGAGCCCTTGTGTTTGCCCCGCCCCATTCCCCTCTAAGCCCTGCCCATCTCTGGGCCGGTTCTCTCCGAGCATGCTCAGAACACCCGTTAGTGCCTCCTGTGCGCCGCCATCTTTGCTCCCGGTTCCTCCATCCAGCTCCAGCGTGTCCGAGAGCTGCGGTGGGACTGGGGGGATCAAGAGGGGATCTGTAGGGGATCTGTAAGGGATCTGTAGGGGACTGGCAGGGATTTAAGGCCGTGGGGGGTTTCTGGGGTTCTGCAAAGGGGATTTGGGGGCTCTGTGGGGTCAATAAAGCGAGTCTGTGAGGTCCATAGGGGATCTGTAGGGGACTGGGCAGGGCTCAGTGTCTCTGTAGAGGATTTGGTGTTGTCTATAGGGGATTTGGGGGGTCCCTTAAACGGGATTGGGATTTCTCTAGGGGATTAGGGGGTCTGAGGGTCTCTATGGAGGATTTGGGCTTGTCTATAGGGGATTTGGGGGGCTCTGGGGGTCCCTAAAGGCGCTCTGGGAGGTCTATAGGGGATCCACAGGGGCCTGGTGGGTCCTATAGAGGGTCCAGGGGGGTCTCATGGTCTGTATATGGGAATTTTGAGTTTATTAAAGGGAATTTCTGGGTATTTTGGGCTCTATACATGGAATTCTTTGGGTCTCCACAGGGAATTTTGGGGTTCCTGCTGAAAATTTTGGTGTCCTTTCTGGGAATTTGTAGGTCTCTTGGGAATGTTGGTATTCCTGTAAGGAAATTGTGGGGTAATTAAAGGTAATTTTGTGGGGTTTGTAGGGAACTTCTGGGCCTATATTGAGAATTTTGAGAATTATGGGGTCTCCACCGGGAATTTTTTTTTTTTTTTTAGTTCAAACATGGGAATTTCTAGGTCTTTTTTGAGAATTTTTGCAATGTTGGGGTCCTCAAATGGAATTTTGGAGGATCCCATAGGGAGTTTTTGGGGTCTTTATAGAGAAACATGGGTCCAAACATGGGAAGTTTGAGTTCTCTAGAGGAAATTTGTGGGATGTCCGTAGGGAATATTTGGGAATTTTGGTTCCAAAGGTGGGAATTGGAGAGGGGAATTTTAGAGACCAAAATGTGCCAGTGAAGAGCTGGCATGAAGCCTGTGAGACCCAGGGGTCATCCCAAAGACCCCCAGACAAACAGCAGAGCAACCTGAAAGGAACAATGCGCAAAGAGGCGTGAAACTAATTTCCATATGAAGCGAGGGGGCGATGGATTTGTATGCGGCGAGCTCTGAGCTCTGATTCTGATTCTGATAGCTCCCCATCATCATTATTTGCGCTTGAGCGGCATCTGCTGGCGAAAGAGGGTAACTAGGAAAGTTACCATTGTTTCCGCCCCTTCCTCTCCCAAGCCCCATTCTTGCTGGGCACTCGTTTTTCCAATGTCCCAGTTGTCTACAAAAAGCACACTGATTTGGATCCAAATTTTCTTGTCAAAAATTTCCATTATTTCCCGGGTAAAAGCCTGTACCTCTGCTGCCAAATCCTCCAAGACCTCTGCCCCTATTTCCTTTACCTCTACCACGTTGTCCTCCTGTTTGCTGTACTAATGCCAGAATACTAGCCTGCTGACGCTTGGCTGTTTCCTTTTCCCTATTATTGTACACTTTCCATGCAGTTTCCAATAACTTTTCTAACCTCCGGGTATCCTCTCCTTCTAACTTCTGCAATTTCTTTCTGATATCATCCTGAGATTGCCCAGTAAACAACAAAGCTATTTGTAATTGCCCAGCCTCCGACTCCACATCCAGACTAGTAAACCGTCTAGCTGCCTCTTTCAGCCTTTCTAGAAAAGCCGAGGGGGACTCATTTTTCTCCTGCTTGACCGTATATAATTTAGACCAGTTCAACGTCTTAGGCATGCCACTTCTGACCCCTTCTATTACTAATTCTTGGAACTGTTTTAATGTGCGGTACCCTTCCCCAGTATTCGGATCCCATCCTGGATCATCCTGGGGAACTACTTCATTTACTGACAACCCAGTTATTCTCTGGGTCCGGATATCTTCCCTAGCTTTTTCCTTAGCAGCTCTCAACACCATTTCCTTTTCAGTGGAATCCATCAATGTATCTAGCAGGACCTGCAAATCGTTCCAATCCGGATTCTGAGTTTTAACAACCATCTTTACCACCCGTGCAGTTCTTTCTGGATCTTCCCTATAACTTCCAGCTGACTGTTTCCATATAACTAAATCACTAGGTGAGAACGGTACCTTAACTATGACCCGTTCCCCTTGGGGTCCAACTGCTTCCCTAAGAGGGGCAATCAATTGTGGCTCCATTTGGTTCTTCCGACCCTGTCGGGTACGGGAAGCCAGCGGAGTCCTCTGAATCTCACGGGAGGCCCCTGGGGAGGGGGTTTGAGGGTGCAGGGTTACTGAAAGCCGAGAAACCCCCGGAGTCCGAGGGGACTCCGTGGTTTCATCTTCTTCGTCCCCACCGCTCTCCCCCAACTCCTCCTCGCTTAATGATGGGGCAGAGGGACCCACACGAGACGGACCAGCAACATATAGGGACATATCCTCCTCCTTTTTATCCAACTTTACCGCACAATCCACACACAATCCCTTTTTCTTACACCCCAGACAATCTTCCTTCTCATCTTGAAGCCCAATCATCAATATCTCACACTCTTTCAACCATTCCGGTTGCCTTCCCAAGTAATAAAACAAATCCAAGTATGGCATTTCATCCCATTTTTCATTATCTTTCAAATATTGCATTAGAGGAGTTATTTTACCTTTGTCAATTGTTCCATTTAATGGCCACTCAGGCCCCCCTTCAGACCCATAAAGTGGCCACCAATGATTACAATAATCAATCAACTTCCCTTTTGTCAAACCTTCTTCAGAGAACCCCCCTTTCTTCCATTTCTTTAATAGACACCCCAAGGGAGTATTCTCCGGAACCTTCCCATCAGATTGTACCAATGCCTTAAAAGTTCTCAGCGGCATCATTCCCAAACAGAATAGACAAAAAAAAGAAAGAAAATCTATGCAAATAGAAAGATAGACCAACCAACCAACCAACTTGTCACCCTCCGACGCCGCGGGGGAACAAGTGCCGGACCAGCGAAGCTTTCGCCGCGTCTTACAGCCGGCGCCTAGGCTTTACCCAAGACGTCTTTAGCCCAACCCAGCGGAGCCGATGCTTCGTCTTACGGGCAGGCACCCAGTACCAGAAAATAAAGCACCTTCGGGCTTACCTCCTGCAGTTGTCTGACAGGTGTGGGGTCAGGCACGAGCCGATGACTCCCTGAGAATCACTCGGTGCCGGCGTGGAGTGGATCAGGACGCGAACCGCCCCAGCCACCTTCGGAGTCCTGCCGCGGTCGCCAGAAAACTGTTGCCCGACAGTGAAGAAGAGACACGAAACAACAGAGTTGTTTAGTGCGGTGCTTTATTGAGGGCCCTGGGGTCTGAGGACTAGCGTCCAAAGTCAGAGCCCAAATTAATTACATTTCTTCAGGGCTTAAATACCCTTCTAGAAGAATTCCTTCACTCTTTGATCTTCTTGCTTCACTACCCCTACATGATTTTCTCAAGGTTTCTCCAGTCCCCCTACATTTCTTTTAGTAATAAATTGTTACATCCCTTCCTAGATAAGTCTCATACATCATGTAGACAAACAATGAACTACTCATAAGATAACATTTCTACTGTTTTAGCAAGTTTTACATCAGTACATACAGATAATTGGCTTTAACTAAATAGTACAGAGTCTGCCAACACAGGGCCTAGTTTATAAGACAACCCTTAGCATAACTACTTCTAATGCTAAATTAATATATAAAGTTTATCAACTTGCAACAACAGGGAGCAGCAGCCCCCAGGATCCTACTCGCCAGGTGGGAAGAGAGTTCTAGCCTTGCTTTTCCAAAGGGTCATGAACAGTGACTGCTTGAAGTATTTTACACAATGCTCTGTCATTGTGAGACAGAATGTCTCAAGTCTACTAGGAAGAGGGACCTAGAAGGCCAAAAGATTCTGTGCCTGGCTTTCCTGTGCACTTCCTGGGATGTTTGATGCAAGGCAGCAATAGAGCTCTCTGTCCCAAAGCCACATTGTGGAGCCTGACCAATGTGTTTGGATTTCTGCAGCCACACCGGGCACTTCAGCCCTCTGTGTTCCACCTGGTAGTGCTGGTTGTGCAGCATCGACGGCCTCCAGCTCAGCATGGAATGCTGCTGCTGCGGAAGAGGAAACATCACTAGCCCTTGAAATAGAAAAAATGATTCGAGAGATCAGGAGATCCCTGCCTTAAAGGTCTCCCTCTGCTCAGGTAACCACATTGGATGGGCATAAAAGAGGCTGGACTGAGAGCTTTTGAACCGTGTTACGTGGCTGAGAAGCAAAGGCTTCTTCAAGTTAATTTCTTCCATTTTTACGGAGTTATCTAATTATTGTTGGTAAAGTAAGACCTCTAAATGAACAGGGATTAAAAAGTCTCCCGCCCTTAGTGAGAATGAAAGATGTGAGCTTGTGTTGGCCACGTTTGATTCCTTCTCTTCCTGGGAAGAATGCCTCATGCAGGAGCATTTATGGTGATGCTTTGTAGGTTGTAACAGGCTTTTTGATGGGAAAGAAGAGTGTTTGGAGAATGCCACTGAAGGCCAAGTGTCCTGTGCAGGGAGGGCCATGTGAGAGGTGCCTCAGTTCCAGGAGCAGATGTGGGCTCTGCCTCTTTCGTGTTGGAAGGCCAAGGCAAAGCGAGGGCTGGGCTGCAGCTGCTGCTGCTGTATGAGCCATGCCATGCGTGTAGGCGCTCCCAGAGCCATATTTGGGGATGGGCTGGAGCTGCAGCTATCTGTCCTTTTGTTTGACAGATTCAATCTTTGGATGAGGAATCCTGTTTCTCTTAACTCTTCCCAGACTTGCCTGAGGGCTTGCAAAGGCCTTTTAGCAGTTATTATACATGTTGGCCAAAGAATGCCTCTCTTTTAGCAGTTATTATACATGTTGGCCAAAGAATGCCTCTCTTTCTATTGATGTGCTGGCCCCACTGGCTGCAGTACATTCATGACTGAGGAAGGGCAGGCTCAAGGTGAGGAGTTGGATTTTTTGGATTTACTATTATTTTATTCTCAAGTGGGATGTCTTTTGTATTCTGTAAACTCACACATAGCAGTTTTCAAAAGCATTTTATTTCATACTAAAAGAAAACTTTGCAGGCTCTGAACCATCTTTAGAATCTTTAGGATTCTGATAGACGGGCTATTGCAGAAGAGATGGGTTGGTTGTTGTTTTTACCTCCAAATGTACAGAGTTTTGGCACTGGAAAATATGATCCTGGAAATATCCTAGGTGCCTAAATGTTTGCCTGGGTCATACACATGGGGCAGCAACAGAGGGCTCCAAAAAGCAGCACCTGGTGATGGACTGTGTGAGCGGTTGGGTGGGGGTGGTGAGATTGCCAGGCAGAAATGAAATGTGTGCTTTTTATGTGGGTTTGTAGTAAACAGCCCTGGGCAGTGCTGGGAGCGAGCTCTGCCCTTGCTGACAGCCGTGTTGTTGACAAGGAGGGCCCCTGGCTTTTTGCTGGCTGATTTCTTGCAGCTCGTGGGATGAGCCAGGGTGAGAAGGTGAGGGCACGTCCTCTCACTTGGTGTCTTCTGGTTTTCTGCATTTTGCCTCAAGGGACATTTTGTAAGAGCTTCAGTTTCATCTTGGCCACCCAAATCCTGAGTTTAAAATGCTTGTCATGTGAACTGTGTGGGCAGTGTTCCCCCGCTGTGCTCCGCATCCCCTGGGAGTGGAGAAGGAGAGTTCCTGTATCCCTCATACAATTCCAAGGAAATAGTGAGGGACCTCTGGATTTCTTTCTTTCTGTTTTTCTTTCAAGGGGAATGTTGATGTTGCCCCTGAATCTTCAGGAGAGGATGATCTGAACAGGGCAGCAGCAGCAGAAGCTTCATGTGGCACCGAGAGCTGTGGGAACAGTTCCCCAGAGTGCGAGGAGCCTGGTAAGGACAGAGCCCACACGGGTTTAGAGAGGTGTGAGACAGCTGCTCTGAGCCTGCCTCTGACAGGAAGGGAGATCAGAAGAGTTGAGTTCTTGTCTGAGGAGTTTTTGCTTCCCGGTGCCTTTAGTTCAGATCCTGCACTGACAAAACCTCCCCGAGCCCTGCCTTCCACGCTTCTCCAGAGGCTCTGACACTGAGTCCTGTGCTATGGCAAGAGAGCAGGGAATAAAGCTGACCTTGTGGGAGCTGTGTCACCAAGCCTGGTGTCCCAATTTTCTGCTGAGGTCTGTGGATAAGTTTTTGCAGGGTTACAGGGGAGGCCAGACTGAGTGACTCATGAGGGAACAGAGGAAAAAAGCAGAAAGTCAGGGTAGAAGTCCAAATCACGGAATGACCCCAGTTTAGTGAGACCTAAGGTGTTTCTGTCAGCACAGAGAAAGAACAAGGCTGGGCTTCTCTGTGGGAGCTGGGACAGTCTGTGTTTCAAGCTCTCACAGGTGCCATTTGCACTGCGAGTGCTGAGACTTTATCAAGATACTTCAATGCTTTAGACTATTTTGAACATTTAGAGGGTCCCTGTTCTCTAACGATCAGGCTTCAAATGCCAAGTGAGAGTCTGCCTTTCAGACCATCTTGAACATTCCCTGACAGAAGGACAGTTGGTGCCCAAGGGAAACACACACAAGGGCCAAGACTGACTCAGTGTTCCCTTTGCTTCCCAGATGCCATCTGATGGACCTCTCCAGGAGGGCTGCCCTGTGTGGCAGGAAGAGACAGAGGGAGGGCCTGTGACCATCAGGCCGGTGAAATCCCTCTGTCAATAGTCATATTTATAGATATGTATAGTTATAATTATCTGTATAGTTATATTTATAGATTTTTACTGGTGTATTTGTATGTCTATATTGTTATGTCTATCCATTATTATAGTTGTGTTAATAGGCCTGTATAGTTTAATTTATATATAGTTGTAGATATATATAATTATATTTTTATATGTGAAATTATAGATATACCCAGATGCGTTTATATATATGTATAGTTACATTTACATGTATATAGGTAAGTTTATAAATAGGCATAGTTGTATTTATATATGGGAGTTTAGTTGCAAAGATTGATATCTGTATAAATACAGGCCTTTTTTTACCTCTTTCACGGATGTCTTCTTAATCTCTTGTTTTTCCCCTGTGCCCTCTGTCTCCTGTTGCTGTGCTGGGTCCGAGCTGGCGGCCGGGCCGGGCGGGGCAGCAGTTCCAGCCCCAGGTGTCCCTGGAGCAGTGGCAGCTGCCGGTGGCCGCAGGCAGTGTCCCCTGAGGAGCTGCTGAGGGACAGTGAGACTGAGGGGCTGAGGAGGCGCTGGCACTGAAGGGACGGTGACCCTGAGGTGCTGCTGGGGCTGAGGGTGTGGGGCAGCTGAGGGCGATGGTGGCACCGAGGTGACAGGGAAGTGGCACAGGCTGAGGGGGGTGGTGGCTCTAAGGGGACGGGATGGATGAGAAGGGACTGAGGGGGGTGAGAGGACTGAGGGGTCTGAAGAAACTGAAGGGGACTCGGGGTTTGCCGAGAGCATGGCAGGGCTGAGGGGATGGAGGGGCCAGCAGGGAGCACAGAGGGGTCCGGGACTGCAGCTCTGCCAGGCCTTGGAACCAATTCCTGAGCCTCCGTTTTTGCCTCAGCTGAGTGAAGATCCTGAAGACAGCAGGAGGACTGACAGGAGCCAGCAGGGAGAGGCTGAAGGCCGCGAGCAGGAGCAGGAGCAGGAGCTGCTGCTGGCACAGAGCCTGGGTGAGGCCCCGGGGCCGCTGAGGCAGGGTGGGGTGAGGGTGCCGTGGGCTGTGGCCGTGGGCAGTGCCCGGCCCTGGGGCAGGAGCGGCCCTGCCCGTGCTGGGGCTGCTCAGCGCAGCTGCCCCGGCCGGCACAGGGGCTGTCCTGGGGCAAGGCAGCTGTGCCGGCAGGGCCGGGAGCTGTGCCGGCTGTGCCGAGCTGCCGGGGCTGCGGGACAGTCCCGCCGCGCTGCGCTCCCACACCCTGGCCCGCCCGGCCTGCTTTTCCTTTCCAGCCCTCCTGGGGAAGCGCTGAGATTTTCTCTTTGCTGATTGAGAGGAATGTTACATTTGTCTTTACAAACAAGTGGTAGATTTGTTGGTAAAGTTAGCACCTAGAGATAAAAGAAACAATGGGAGGGATTACACTGATTGATGAATGGAAAAAGAGATTTGCCTTTACAAACACATTGTAGGTTTTCTGGTAAATGAAATTGGGTAACAGAAGATGAAAGAAGCAACAGGGGGTGAAACTATGAATTCTACAAGAATTAAAAATTGAAAAGGAGGGTTACACATTAGAGGGGAATGTCAGGTGTCAGGCGTTCCGGGAAGTCTGCGCCTCTCGAGTGCCTCAGCCAATGGGGAAAGAGAGAGGGAAATGCGGCCGGGAAATTAGGATAAAAAGGGAGGCTGCGTCCTCCAAAAATTTGAGAGATCCCAGGGGAATGCCCTATGGCCTCTCCCTTTATTTGAATAAAGAAAAAGGACTCCTCTTTCTCCTTTTTGGACATAAACCTCTGGTGTTTGTGGATTCATTTTCCTTACACTAGGAAATGTTCCCCAAAAAACCTGGGAATGGTCCCACAAAAATTAAATTTGCCTCATATCCACCTCAAAGCCCCCATTTCCCCAAAGCATCCCCAAACGCACCTCAGACCCTCAATTCCCTCAGATTTTCCCAAAATTCCCCATTTCCCTAAAGCCTCCCCAAACTCACCTCAGATCCTCCTCAGATTCCCCCCCCAGTCCCCTCTCCCTTCACTCAGCTCCCTCCTCAGCGGCTCTCGCAGAGCGTGCAGGCCCCTCCCAGCCAATAGCGGCGCGCCTCTACTCAAACCAACCAATCAGCGCGTGGCTCCCCTCAGCAACACCCGCCTCCCCCACGCCGCTGCAGCCAATCAGAGGCCAGGTGGGAGTGGCGCCCTCTGACCCCCCGCCGGCCATGGAGCGCTGCGGCGCGTGGGGGACAGCTCCTCCAAAAACACGCACACCTGTGGCCACCTGCGCCTCTCCTTTTATTTTCTACAAACCAGGAATACACAACTCGCCTCATACAAATCCATCGCCTCCTCGCTTCATATGGAAATTAGTTTCACGCCTCTTTAGCATTGTTCCTTTCAGGTTGCTCTGCTGTTTGTCTGGGGGTCTTTGGGATGACCCTGGGTCTCACAGCCTTCATGCCAGTCTTCACTGGCATATTTTGGCACCCAAAATTCCCCATTAAATTCCCACCTTTGGAACCAAAATTCCCAAATATTCCCTACGGAGATGCCAACAATTTCCTCGAGAAAACCCAAACTTCCCATGTTCGGACCCATGTTTCTGTATACAGACCCCAAAAACTCCCTATGGGATCCTCCAAAATTCCATTTGAGGATACACACATTGCAAAAATTCTCAATGGTAACCTAAAAATTCCCATGTTTGAACTAAAAAATCCTGGTGGACACCCCATAATTCTCAAAATTCTCAATATAGGCCCAAAAATTCCTACAAACCCCACAAAATTCCCTTTAAATACCCCACACTTTCATTACAGGAACCCCAAAATTCCCAAGAGACCTCCAAATTCCTTTAAGGACACCAAAATTTTCAGTAGGAACCCCAAAAATTACCTACGGGGACCCCACAAATTCCCTGTACAAAGCCCAAAATTCCCAGAAATTCCCTTGAAGAAACTCAAAATTCCCATATAGAGACCATGAGACCCCTGGACCTCTATAGGTTGTACCAGGCCCTGTGGATCCCCTAGCCATCCCAGAGCGCCTTTAGGGACCCCCAGAGCCCCCAAAATCCTATACAGACAAGACCAAAATTCTCTATAGAAACCCTCAGACCCCCTAATCCCCTATAGAAATCCCAATCCCGTTTAAGGGACCTCCCAAAATCCCCTACAGAAAAGCCCAAATCCTGTACAGAGACACTGAGCCACCCCAGTCCCTACAGATCCCCTATAGACCTCACAGACTCCCTTTATTGACCCCCAAAGAGCCCCCAAATCCCCTTTGCAGACCCCAGAAACCCCCCAAGGCCTTAAATCCTTGCCAGACGTTTTTACAGACGTCCTTACAGACGTTTTTATCTATAACACCATCAATCTGACAGTGCCAGCATGTCACCCAGCACGGATGGCACGGAGAAGGAGGAGGAAGAGGTATCCACACCCCAAATTCTCCATCTTGGCCACTGTCCCTTATCACAAACATCCCCAAAAGTCTATTTATCTACGTTCTATCAGTCTAATTTACACTTTACTAATTTTGGTGGCTTGTTTCCATTCCCTCTGTGTTGGTAATTTCCCCCAGGGGTTTGAATTCAGCGCCTGAGACACCTGGGTCTCACTCAGGAGCTCTTTAGAGACCCTCGCCAGAGGCGTTTTGAGACCCCCAAGAAGGCCAGGGGAACACCCTGGAGGCTCCCACAGGAAGAGGATTTCAGGGGATTTTGGGGATTTCAAGGGAATTTGTGGAGGGATTTTAGAGCGATCTGGGGGAGATTTAGGGGCAATTTAGAGCGTTTTTGGGGGATTTTTGGGGGGTGGATTTTTGGGGGATTTTGGAATATTTTGGGGGGGGTGGGAGAGGATTTTAGGGGGGCTTTGAGGGTATTGGAGAGATTTTAGGGGGTTTTGGGGGCAATTTAGGGGAGATTTTGGGGTTTTCAGGGGATTTTAAAGGGATTTTTTGGGGGTTTTGAGGGGGACTTTGGGGGAGATTTGGGGGGAGATTTGGGAGGATTTGGGCGGATTTCAGAGGGTTTGGGGGTTTTAGGGTCTCTGCAGGAGCCCCCAGTTCCCCCAGACTCCCCAAAAACCCCTCAGAACCCCCAAACCACCCCAACCCCCAATGCCCCCAAGACTCACTGGGGCTCGTCCTGGATCAGGGGGGCGCAGAGGCCGATGGAACAGGAGCCACTTCCAGGGACCCTC
>JAPFBE010000552.1:0-35000 GCA_034336665.1 Luscinia megarhynchos
CCGCGGTTACGTATTACCGGGAATGCCGCCGACACCGGTCTACCCCTTGCTGGAATGCAGGCGACACCAGGTCTACCCCTTAATCAGCGAATGCACGGACACCAGGTCTACCCCTTAAGCTGGAATGCCGGGCGGACACCAGGTCTACCCCTTAAGCTGGAATGCAGGCGACACCAGGTCTACCCCCTTAATCGCTAATGCAGGCGGACACCAGGTCTACCCCTTAAGCGGGAATGACGGGCGGACACCAGGTCTACCCCTTAATCGCGAATGCCGGGCGGACACCAGGTCTACCCCTTAAGCGGAATGCAGGGCGACACCAGGTCTACCCCCTTAAGCTGGAATGCCGGGCGACACCAGGTCTACCCCTTAACGCGAATGCCGGGCGGACACCAGGTCTACCCCTTGCTGGAATGCAGCGACACCAGGTCTACCCCTTTAATCGCGAATGCAGGCGGACACCAGGTCTACCCCTTGCTGAATGCCGGGCGACACCAGGTCTACCCCCTTAAGCTGGAATGCCGGGCGACACCAGGTCTACCCCTTTAAGCTGGAATGCAGGCGACACCAGGTCTACCCCTTGCTGGAATGCCGTATGACACCAGGTCTACCCCTTAAGCGGGAATGCCGGGCGGACACCAGGTCTCACCCCTTTAAGCTGGAATGCCGTGCGACACCAGGTCTACCCTTAACGCGAATGCCGGGCGGACACCAGGTCTACCCCTTGCCGGAATGCAGGCGACACCAGGTCTACCCCCTTTAATCGCTAATGCAGGGCGACACCAGGTCTACCCCTTAAGCCGGAATGCCGGGCGGACACCAGGTCTACCCCCTTAATCGCGAATGCAGGGCGGACACCAGGTCTACCCCCTTAAGCGGGAATGCCGGGCGGACACCAGGTCTACCCCTTAAGCTGAATGCCGGGCGACACCAGGTCTACCCCTTAATCGCGAATGCAGGGCGGACACCAGGTCTACCCCTTAAGCGGGAATGCAGGCGGACACCAGGTCTACCCCTTAATCGCCAATGCCGCGGACACCAGGTCTACCCCTTAAGCGGGAATGCAGGCGACACCAGGTCTACCCCCTTTAATCGCGAATGGCATGCGACACCAGGTCTACCCCCTTTAAGCTCGGAATGCAGGCGGACACCAGGTCTACCCCCTTGCTGGAATGCCGGGCGGACACCAGGTCTACCCCCTTAATCGCGAATGCAGGCGGACACCAGGTCTACCCCTTGCCGTGGAATGCCGGCGACACCAGGTCTACCCCTTAAGCGGGAATGCAGGGCGGACACCAGGTCTACCCCTTGCTGGAATGCAGGGCGGACACCAGGTCTACCCCTTGCTGGAATGCCGGGCGGACACCAGGTCTACCCCTTAATCGCTGGAATGCCGGCGGACACCAGGTCTACCCCTTAAGCGGGAATGCCGGGCGACACCAGGTCTACCCCTTGCTGGAATGCCGGCGGACACCAGGTCTACCCCCTTGCTGGAATGCCGGGCGACACCAGGTCTACCCCCTTGCTGGAATGACGGGCGACACCAGGTCTACCCCTTGCCGGAATGGCCGGGCGGACACCAGGTCTACCCCTTAATCGCTAATGGCCGGGCGGACACCAGGTCTACCCCCTTTTGCCGGGAATGCCGGGCGACACCAGGTCTACCCCTTAAGCGGAATGCCGGCGACACCAGGTCTACCCCCTTGCTGGACAGCCGGGGACACCAGGTCTACCCCCGCTGGCTGGGTAGACCTGGTGTCCCTCGGAAGTGCTTATGTACGTTGTTTTCGGCTGCCTCCGGCTGCTCTCATCGTGGAGGCGGCGTGTTCGGCCAGCGCCACCCCCGTCACCTAGGCTTCGCTCTCTTGTGCTCGCCGGCCGCCTGGGCCCCCGCTTTGTCCTGTATTATGGGAGACGAGGTTACGGGCCGCCTCCCCGCAGGCTGTGCGGTGCCTGTGTCCGTGAGGGCGAAAGGGCGGCCGCTGGGCTGTCGTGGCCGCTCAGGAACCGCATCAGCCAATGCACGGCAAGGACTCTCCCGGGCTTTGTCCGCATTCCCGCACCACCCAGTGTACTAGGACAGGTGGAAGCGAGGGCGAAGCTGCTCCCCGCCCGGCCAGGCGAGGCGGGAGACCCGAGAAGCAGAGCCGGCCGCTGAAGCGCTGCGGTCCCGCCCGCCCGCTGCTGCCGGGCTTCGCGAGTGCCGGGCGATGCGAAGCTGTGCTCCCCGCCCAGGCCAGGTGAGGCGGGGAGACCCGAGAGAAGCGGAGCCGGCCGCGAGCCGCTGGGTCCCGGCCCCGCCCGGCTGCTGCCGGTTTCGCTTAAAAGCTGGCGATGCGAAGCGTGCTCCCCCGCCCAGGCCAGGTGAGGCGGGAGACCCGAGAAGCGAGAGCCGGCCGCTGAGCGTGTCCCTGGCCCGCCCCGGCTGCTGCCGGTTTCGCTGGGGAAAGCGGGCGATGCGAAGCTGTGCTCCCCGCCCAGGCCAGGTGAGGCGGGGAGACCCGAGAAGCGAGCCGGCCGCGAGCGCGTGTCCCGCCCGCCCGCTGCTGCCGGGTTTCGCCGGGGTGCCGGCGATGCGAAGCTGTGCTCCCCGCCCAGGCCAGGTGAGGCGGGAGACCCGAGAGAAGCGAGCCGAGCCGCTGAAGCGCAGTCCCGGCCCCGCCCCGCTGCTGCCGGCTTCGCTAAAAGCGGGCGATGCGAAGCTGTGCTCCCCGCCCAGGCTAGGTGGAGGGCGGGAGACCCGAGAGAAGCGAGAGCCGGCCGCTGAAGCTGTCCCCGGCCCCGCCCCGCGCTGCTGCCGCTTTCGCTGAAAAGTGCTGAGCGATGCGAAGCTGTGCTCCCCGCCCAGGCCAGGTGAGGCGGGAGACCCCGGAGAAGCGAGAGCGGCCGCGAAGCTGGGTCCCGGCCCGCCCGGCTGCTGCCGGTTTCGCTAAAAGCCGGCGATGCGAAGCTGTGCTCCCCCGCCCAGGCCAGGTGAGGCGGGAGACCCGAGAGAAGCGAGACCCGGCCGCGAAGCCGCGGTCCCGCCCGCCCGCTGCTGCCGGCTTCGCTAAAAGCTGGCGACGCGAAGCAGTGCTCCCCGCCCAGGCCAGGTGAGGCGGGAGACCCCGAGAGAAGCGAGATCCAAGCCGCTGAAGCGGTCCCGGCCCGCCCGGCTGCTGCCGGTTTCGGGCGCGAGAAGGGGGAGCTGGTGCCCGCCGCTTCCTCCCGGGCGACGGTGGCGGGCGAAGCGGGCGGGCGCTCGTCTTTTTCCCGCCTCGCCTTAAGCCGGGCCGCCCGCTCTGGCGGGTGCGGCGCTCTTCGCTGCCGGGTCCGGGTGCGCTTTTACCGGCAGTCGGGCTGGACGCTGCCGGGTTGCGCGGAGCCTGCCGAGTGGTAGGTTCCCCGCCCCTTCCCCCGAGAGCTCCCCCCAGAGCACGCTCGCCGGGCCTCGCTCCCCTCCCCACCTGCCTTGCCCAGAGAGAGCGCCCCGCCTTGGAAGGGTTCGCGGGGCGTGCCGGTAGGGCATCCGGCTCGCCTCGCTCGCCCTAAGGTGGGGGCTCGTGACGGAGTCGCCTGCGGAGTTTTGCCGCCGGGTTGGCGGCACCCCTTCCCCGGGCCGCGGCCTCGTTGAAAGCATGGTTCCCCTTCCTCGCCCTTGTCGGGACTCGTGAACGGGCGGAGGTTCATTTTAGCGGTGGCGGCCGTCATGTGGTCGGGCTGAGCCAGAGCGGGCCGAACGCCGACAGAGAAGCGAGAGAAAAGCCCCCGGCGATGGGGGCGGGCGCGCCGCCCCATCTCCCTCCTCGGGTTGGTGCGATCCGGAGCCACCGTGGCCGGGCGGCGGTGGGTCTGGCCTGCTGCCCCGGGTTGCGTGGCTGCCCGGGCGGGCTGGGTTGCGAACGGCTCTGCTTTTTTCAGGCGTGGCGGAGTGTGGGGGCCGCCCGCCTTTTTCCCCTCTTTTTTTCTCACGCTGCCTTAAGCCGCTGCACCGAAGCCGCTTGACGACGAAGGGTCGCGGGCCACGGTGAAGCCTAAGGCCCAGAGAGACGCTGTGTGCTGGCGAGAGACCGAGAGAACGCAGGCCGGGCGGGCGGATGGGGGTTTTGGGGAGTTGAGTCTCGAAGTCTCGCCCTCGGCCTCGTCCCCGGGCGCTGGCTCGAGACCGCCGGGCGGGCGGATGGGGTTTTAGGGGGAGTTGAGTCTCGAAGTCTCGCCCCCTCGCCCCCGCCAGCAGGCCCGCGGACTCCCCGTGGCTAGCACGGTCGGGCGACGCTGTGAGTGTGCTTTTTGTCTTTTTTCCTCTTTTTCGGTTTTCTGTTGTCCCAGGAAGCGTGGCCGTGGGCCTTTGTCTCCGAAAGCCGACCGATGAGGTGGTTCCTCGGGTGGCGCCGGAAAGGGCCCTCGGCTGGCCGGGCACTCTCTCCCCCGGGCTTCTCTGTCATGGGGAAGCTCGGCGGTGCTCCCGCCTTCTCGAAAGCAGGGCGGTCTCCTTTTCCGATCGGGCCACCCCGCCGTCGGCGTAGGTGTCGCCCTCCCGCTGCTTTGGGGGAGGAACGCCTTTACCGGCCTCCGGCTGTGTGACGGCCGCTGGCCCCGCCAGTCCTCAGGTGTCCTTGAAAAGCGCTGAGGTGCCGGTGCCGGCTTCGTGCCGTAGTATCGCCTGCTAGTGTGCCGCCGCGAAGCAGCTGGAAAGGGCGGTACGTGCTCGAAAGCTCGAGCCGAGAGAAAGAGAGAGCGCGGTCCCCCGAGGGAAGACGGAGAGAGAGAAGAGAGAGAAAGGGGATGAGAACCGATGGGGCACGGACGGGGAAAAGAGCCCGCTCCGCTACAAGCACCGCGACCGGGCGCTCTTGGTCGCCGCCGCTTCGCTGCAGAGTCGTAGCCGCCTCGCCTCGGGGCCTCGGGTGTCCGGCCGCTACCGCTTCGCCGGGTCGCTGTCTCCTCTAGCACGTCCGGTGCTTTTCGGGCCGGGCCTCGGGGCGGGTCAGCTCCCAGCCGAAAGCCCCCCGTCCGGGCGCGCCGCCAGCGCCGCGGACTGTCGGAACGCGAGGCCGAAGTCTCGGGCGGGCGCGGGCCCCTAGAGAGAGCAGAAGCGAGAGAGAGAGAGAGAAAGAGCGAGAAAGAGAGAAAAACGGGAAGGAAGGCGAAGAAAAAAGGCTCGCTGTTGTCCCGGCGAGAAAGAAGCCGCGCAGCGTCCCGCTCCTTGCCCGCTGCCGCAGTGGAAGGGCCGGCCGCCGGGTCGGCCGTGTCGCCGAGGGCGCTTCCGCCTCCCCGCGGCTGGGTGGGGTCGCCCGCTGCTGGCGCCGCTCCCCCAGGCGCTGGTTGCGCTGATGTCGCCGCCGCCGCCGCCATGCCCCCCGGGCCGGTCGGAGCGCGGACCGGAGAGAGAGCGAGAGAGAGAAGAGAGAGAGAGAGAAGCGGGGCGTCAGGTTGGTAGGCCGCCGGGCGGGCGGTCCGCTCGCTGGCGCCGCCAAGGGCGCCGGCCGCTGGTGTGGCGCTACCTGGTTGATCCTGCCAGTAGCATATGCTTGTCTCAAAGCTTAAGCCATGCATGTCTAAGTACACACGGGCGGTACAGTGAAACCGCGAATGGCTCATTAAATCAGTTATGGTTCCTTTGGTCGCCCTCTCCCGCCTCCTTGATAACTGTGGTAATTCTAGAGCTAATACATGCCGACGAAAGCCGACCTCCCGGGACGCTGCAGATTTATCAGACTAAAACCAACCCGGCCCGCCCGCAGCTTTGGTGACTCTAGATAACCTCGAGCCGATCGCGACGCTCGCGGGCGCGAATGCACCCATTCGAATGTCTGCCCTATCAACTTTCGATGGTACTGTCTGTGCCTACCATGGTGACCACGGGTGACGGGAATCAGGGTTCGATTCGAGAGGGAGCCTGAGAAACGGCTACCACATCCAAGGAAGGCAGCAGGCGCCAAGAATTACCCACTCCCAATCCGGGAGGTAGTGACGGTAATAACAATACAGGACTCTTTCGAGGCCCTGTAATTGGAATGAGCGCACTTTAAATCCTTGAGCGAGGATCCATTGAGGGCAAGTCTGGTGCCAGCAGCCGCGTAATTCCAGCCCAATAGCTTATCTTAAAGTTGCTGCAGTTAAAAAGCTCAGAAGTTGATCTTGGGATCGAGCTGGCGGTCCGGGCCATGTAGGCGCAGCCACCGCCTCGTCCCAGCCCCCTGCCTCTCGGCGCTCGATGCTCTTAGCTGAGTAACTCAAGGGGCCCGCCGCTTACTTTGAGAAAATTAGAGTGTTCAAAGCAGGCCGGCCGCCGCATACTGCAGCTAGGAATAATGGAATAGGACTCCGGTTCTATTTTGTTGGTTTTCGGAAACGGGGCCATGATTAAGAGGGACGGCCGGGCATTCAGATTGTGCCGCTTAGAGGTGAAATTTTGACCGGCGCAAGACGGCCTAGAGCCGAAAGCATTTGCCAAGAATGTTTTCATTAATCAAGAACGAAGTCGGAGGTTCAAGACGATCAGACACCGCCGTAGTTCCTCACCATAAACGATGTCGACTGGCTATCCGGGCGGGCGTTATTCCCATGACCCGGCCGGGTAGCTCCCGGAAACCCAAGTCTTTGGGTTCCGGGGGAGTATGGTTGCAAAGCTGAAACTTAAAGGAATTGACGGAAGGGCACCACTAGGAGTGGAGCCTGCGGCTTAATTTGACTCAACACGGAAACCTCACCCGCCCCGGACACGGACAGGATTGACAGATTGAGAGCTCTTTCTCGATTCCGCGGGTGGTGGTGCATGGCCGTTCTTAGTTGGTGGAGCGATTTGTCTGGTTAATTCGACAATCTAACGAGACTCTGGCATGCTAACTAGTTACGCTGACCCCCGAGCCGTCGGGCGCCCAACTTCTTAGAGGGACAAGTGGCGCTCAGCCACCCGAGATTGAGCAATAACAGGTCTGTGATGCCCTTAGATGTCCGGGGTCGCACGCCGCTACACCGACTGGCTCAGCTTGTGCCTACCCTCCGCCGGGCAGGCGCTGGTAACCCGCTGAACCCCATTCGTGATGGGGATCGGGATTGCAATTCTTCCCCGTGAACGTAGGAATTCCCAGTAAGTGCGGTCATAAGCTCGCTGATTAAGTCCCTGCCCTTTGTACACACCGCCCGTCGCTACTACCGATTGGATGGTTTAGTGAGGTCTCGGATCGCCCCGGGCGGGTCGGGCCACGGCCCTGCCGGAGCTGCCGAGAAGACGGTCGAACTTGACTATCTAGAGGAAGTAAAGTCGAATAAGGTTTCCGAGGTGAACCTGCGAAGGATCATTACCGGGTGGGGGGCTGGCGCCTGCCGCGCCGCTCGCTTTCCGCTCGCGACGCTCGGGCGGCTCCCCCTCTCGCTGGAGGGAGGGAGGGGGCCGCGACGCTCTTCCCGACGCCGCCGCCAGCAGCAGCCCCAGAGAGAGAGAAAGCGAGAGAGAGAGAGAGAGAGCGAAGGCGCTGGGCGCAGGCCGCCTCCCGCTGGGGGGGAAAGGCCGGGCGCTGGGCGGCGGCCGCTACAAGCAGCGGCGCCTCGCCCACCGTGCGCGCTGGCGGGCCGACTTCGCGCTAGACCGCTGCCGCGACCGGGCGCCGCGAGGAAGCGCTGGGCGGGCTACGGGCCGGGCGCCGAGGCCGCCTTTTCTTCCCCCCGCCGCGTCGGTCCGCTGTCGGGTCCGCCCCTCGCCGGAGGCGGGTGGACGGCCGGCCGGCCTCCGAAGCTCGCCATCGCTGCCGGGCGCCGCCGAACGCCGTCGCCGGGCGCCACGCCTCGCGACTCGGGCGGGCGCGGAGCGAGGTTTCGGGCGGCCGGGCTGCGCCCCGCGCTGCGCCGGGCGGGCGGCCCGAGCCGCGGGCGTCCTCTCGGCGCAGCGCCGGGCTACTGAGGGAAACCCCTGGCCTCGAGACGGACGGCCGCGGGCGGTGGTAGCGGACGCCGGGCGCGCTCGCCTGCGGACGCCTCCCCCGGCGGTGGCAGCGGGGGAGGCATACGGGCGGGCCATGCAGGTCGTTTCCCTCGCCCCAGGGTCAGGGTAATTTAGCGCCCGCTACCGGGCGCTCGCCCCATGCCCGCTGGCTTTTTTCCCCTCGGGCGCTCGCCACACGCCGTTGGGGGGGGCCGGTAGGGAGAGGGAGAGGGGCCGCCGGGCCGGGCGGAGGTTTAAAGACTCGGGCGGCTCGGTGACGCCGCTGGCGCGGCGGCGGCGGCGCCGGCAGCGGGCGGTGCCGGGCGGCGGCGCGCGCCGGGCGCCATCCGCGAGGGGGTAGGGAGCAGCCCGCCCCGCCGATCCCCCCGCTGCTGTGGCGCCCGCGGCCCGCCGCCGCGCCCTCCCTCTCGCTGTCGGGTCGGCGCCCCGCGGGCGGGGGCAGTCGTGTTTTGCCGGGAGGGGCGCCCTGCCCCCCTTCTCTGGCGGCCCGGTCTCGGGCGGAGAGACCAAGGCTGCAAGCTTAACCGAACCGGGTCCGCCGCTGGGCCGAATTCGCCGCCGACATCGGCCTGGCCCGCTGCTGGCGGTGCCTCAGCCCTACGCCGGGCCGCTGGGTGGCGGCCGGGCCCGCCACGCCTTCGCCTTCGGCCGCCAAGGGCGCTTGGCGCGCTCGGGCGCCGGGCGCTGCCGGGCCGCTGCCGCTTCTTGCCTCGGACGGCCTTGTGCCCTTGGCGGGCGCCGGGCGGGCGGCCGTGTCGGGCCGCCATCCCTCCTGTCTCGAGCGCCCTCTCCCGCGCTGCAGTGCCGCGGGCCGTCGCCGTGCCGGGCGAAGCGCCGGGCGGTCTCCCCTCCGCCGGGCGGAGGCCCGGCGAAGCGCGGGCGACCCTCGCAGCCGGTGTGGCGGCCGCCGCTGGGTCAGTGTCCTCCGGGGGAGAAGGCCCGCCGCTGCCGCCCCGCCCGGCCCCCGCCTCGCCGCTTCGCCGCTTCCTTTCCCGCCGCTGCGGGCCGCAGGGTTAAGGCGTGCGGGCGGCCGCTGGGCCGCTCCCGCTACCGGTCCCCCGAAAGCCGGAAGCGAGGGGAGCGGGCGCGTTCCCCTCGGCTGAGCGCCGACGCTTCGCCGCCTGGCGCGTGCCGGGCGCTAAGGTGCTTCCCCGGGCGGGCGAAGCGGGCGGCGGGCGGGCGTGGGTCTCGCCGAGCTGCAGGCTCTCCGCACTCGCGACGCCGCTCGGGTCGTCGGTGGCGCCCCGCCTCCGGGCGCCGGGCGGGCGGAGCGCTGCCGCTGGCTCCGCCCCGGGCGGGCGGGGGAGAGCCGTCCCGCTGCAGGGAGGGGTTGCGCCGGCGGAAGGAGGGCGGTCGCCGGCCGGCGTTTCCCGCTGGGCGCCCCGTGAAGGCCGCTGGGAAGCAGGCCGCCGCTGGGCCGGCGCGGCGCCTGCGGCGCTGCAGTCCGCCGATCGGGCCGAGGCGAAAGGCGCTGAAGCGTGAGCGGGGCCGGGCGGGCGGCGTCGCCGCGCTCGGCCGCTGGCGGGCGGCTTCGGGTCCCGTGGAGCGAGGTCGGGCGGGCCGCCGCCCCGCTGGGCGGGGCGGTGCGGTGCGGTCCGTCCGCGTTGGCCGCTGGCGGCGCCAGCCTCCGCGGCAGAGGTCGGCCGAGCCCGGGCGCCTGGGCCGCCTCCTCGGCGAGCTAAGGGCCTTGCCGGGCGGCGCTCTCCCCCCTGGCGCTGGGGGAGGCGGTCGGGGCGCTGGGCCCCCCGCCGCTGGGGGCCGGCCTTGGGAGCGTATAAGGTGGGTTTTTTCCCTCCTGTCTCTCCTCCGCTTGGAATTGACGCCTGTGTGCTCGTGACGGGTCGAAGCTATGGGGCCGCTGGGCGCTGGCGTGTCCCGCCCCTCCGCTACCGCTGGAGTCGGGTGCCGAAAGCCAGACAACTCTTAGCCGTGGATCACCGGCTCGTAAGGCCGATGAAGAACGCAGCTAGCTGCGAGAATTAATGTGAATTGCAGGACACATTGATCATCGACACTTCGAACGCGACTTGCGCCCCGGTTCTCCCGGGCTACGCTTCGTCTGAGCCGCCGCTGACGATCAATCGCCGCCCTGGGGGCCCTCCCCGGGCGGCGCGGTTGGGGTGGCCTCGCGAGGTCCGGCTGCCGCGGGCGAGAGGCGACGGCCGCCGCCCTCGCCGCCGCTGCGAAGGGCCTTCGGCCCCCTTAAAGGCAGACTCGGGAGCGCTCGCGCTCCCCGCCCCGAACGAGCCGCTGGGGCGGAGCTCGTCCTTGCCGCTGAAGGGCGCCGCGCCAGCGGCGCGGCGGCGGCCGGGTAAGAGCGAGAGAGAGAGAGAGAGAGAGAGAGACGGCGCCGGAGACGCCAGCGGGCGGTGCGAAAGCGAGCGAGAGGGCGAGAGGGCGAGAGGGAGGCGAGGCGCTGGCCTCGCCTCTGGCTCCACCCCGCTGGGCGGTTGTTCGCGGGTGGGTACCGCTGCGTACTGCGTTGCCGCTGTCGCTGCTGGCCGGGCGCTGAAGCGCCGGGACGGGCGCAACCCCGCCTCGTTGTCCCGAAGCCCTCCCTCCTCCTCCTCGTCGCCGCCGTCCCGGTCGGTTCCCGGTCAGGGCCGCTCTGCCGCGATGCCTGTTTCGGTTCTCGCCTCGGTTGGGGAGTCTCCGTGTCCGCGGTCTTCTCCGTCCCCTCCGCTGCGCTCCGCTCCGCCCCTGTCTCCCTCCTCTGGTGGCGCTGGGCGCCAGGGTTTCGCTGAAGGAGGAGGAGGGGCATTGGAAAGGGAGAGGGGGAGGAAGGGACGCTGGGCGCTGCACGAAAGCTGCAGGCCCGTCCGCCGCCGGGCCGTCGCCCGCTGGGGCGGCGGGCGGCGGCGCTGGCGAGCCGCGAGCTCTGGGCTTGGCGACCTCAGATCAGACGCGGGCGACCCCGCTGAATTTAAGCATATTAGTCACGGAGGAAAGAAACTAACGAGATTCCCCAGTAACGGCGAGCTTAAGAGGGAAAGCCCAGCGCCGAATCCCCGCCCCCGGTGGGGCGCTGACATGTGGCGCATAGAAGCCCCCATCCTCGGGCGGCGCCTCGGGGGACCCAAGTCCCCAGATCGAGGCCGCAGCCCCGCTGGACGGTGTGAGGTCGGTAGCGCCCCAGGGCGCCGGGCCCGGGCTTCTGGGAGTCGGGTTGCTTGGGAATGCAGCCCCAAAGCGGGTGGTAAACTCCATCTAAGGCTAAATACCGCACTAGACCGACAGCCAACAAGTACCGAAGGAAAGTTGAAAGAACTTTGAAGAGAGAGTTCAAGAGGGCGTGAAACCGTTAAGAGGTAAACGGGTGGGCCCCGCGCAGTCCGCCTCGAGGATTCAACCGCGAGTCGCGTCGGCCGGCGCTGGTCGTGGCGGATCCTCGCCTCCGCCCCTCCGCCCTCGGGCGCCTACCGCTGGGCGGGCTGGGGGCGGGCCGGGCGCGGACCGCCGCCTGCCGGGTAGCCGGCCCTGGCCGGGCGCGATTTCCTCCGCTGGGCGGTAGCGCCGCGACCGCCCCGGTCGGCTGGGTAGCCTCCGGGCGGGCAGGTGGCTCGGCGCCGCCACGCTGCGAAGCGAAGCAGCGGCCGGGTGTTAGAGCCCCCGGCAGCAGGTCTCGCCAATCCCGGCCGAGGGAGAGGACCGCCGCCGCTCTCCTCCCCCGTGGGCGGCGCCGTGACGGGGACGCCGCTTGACCCTCTCCTCTCGGGGGCGGCAGGCGCCCCCGCGAGCGCGGGCGTTCGGGCGCTGGGGTGCGGGGCCGGGCTCGCCGCCCCCGGCGCCGCTGTCAACCGGGCGGACTGTCCTCAGCGCGCCTCGACCGCTGGCGCCGCCGGGCCGGGCCGATTCGGGCCGCGCCTGCGAGGGGCTTCGGGTCCGCGGGCGATGTCGGGCTACCCACCCGACCCCGCCTTGAAACACGGACCAAGGAGTCTAACACGCGCGCGAAGTCAGGGGCCCGTGGCGGAAAGCCCCGCGGGCGCAATGAAGGTGAGGGCCGGGCGCCCCGATCCCGGGCGCTGCCGCCTGGCGCACTCACCGCCCGCTCGCCCCGCCGCTCCCCGTCCGCTGGGGGGCCGGGAGGTGGAGCGAGCGCACGCCGCTAGACCAAAGATGGTGAACTATGCCTGGCAGGGCGGCCAGAGGAAACTCTGGTGGAGGTCCGTAGCGTCCTGACGTGCAAATCGGTCGTCCCACCCCGGTCTAGGGCGAAGACTAATCGAACCATCTAGTAGCTGGTTCTCCCGTTTCTCAGGATAGCTGGCGCCGCAATGGGCAGTTTTACCCGGTAAAGCTTAATGATTAGAGGTCTTGGGCCAAACGATCTCAACCTATTCTCAAACTTTCAATGGTAGTGGGCCGCTCGCTGGCGCTGGAGCCGTCATGGAATGCGAGTGCCCAGTGGGCCACTTTTGGTAAGCAGAACTGGCGCTATGGGATGAACCGAACGCCGGGTTAAGGCGCCCGACGCGACGCCATCAGAGCCCAGAAAAGGTGTTGGTTGATCTAGACAGCAGGACGGTGGCCATGGAAGTCGGAATCCGCTAAGGAGTGTGTAACAACTCACCCGCCTAATCAACTAGCCCTGAAAATGGATGGCGCTGAGCCGCCGGGCCCATACCCGCCGCCGGGCGGTAGTGCTAGATTCGCGGGGCTAGGCCGCGACGAGTAGGAGGGCCGCTGCGTGAGCCTGAAGCCTGGGGCGCGGCCCGGTGAGCCGCAGGTGCAGATCTTGGTGGTAGTAGCAAATATTCAAACGAGAGCTTTGAAGGCCGGCGGAGCAGGGTTCCATGTGAACAGCAGTTGAACATGGGTCAGTCGGTCCTAAGCGATAGGCGAAAGCCGTTCGGCGGGCGGCGATGGCCTCGCTGCCCTGAGCCGACCGAAGGGAGTCGGGTTCAGATCCCCGAACCGAGGCGGAGACGGGCGCCGCGAGGTTTCCCAGCGCGGTGACGCAACCGATCCCGAGAAGCCGGGCGGGAGCCCCGGGGAGAGTTCTTTCTTTGTGAAGGGCCGGGCGCTCTGGAATGGGTTCGCCCCGAGAGGGGCCCCGCCTTGAAAGCGCCGCGGTTCCGGGCGGGCGTCCGTGAGCTCTCGCTGGCCCCGTGAAAATCCGGGGAGAGGGTGTAAGTCTCACGCCGGGTCGCACTCATATCCGCAGCAGGTCTCCAAGGTGAACAGCCTCTGGCATGTTGGAACAATGTAGGTAAGGGAAGTCGGCAAGCCGATCCGTAACTTCGGATAAGGATTGGCTCTAAGGGCTGGGTCGGTCGGGCTGGGGCGCTGGCGGCTAGCGCTGCCGCTGGACGAGAGGGCGCCCGCTGGGCGGGCGCGCTAGCAGCTGGGCGGCGACTCTGGACGCTGCCGGGCCCTTCCCGTGGATCGCCCTCAGCTGCGGCGGGCGCCGCCGCTCTCCTCCGCCCCGCCTCGCCCCTCGCCTTTGCCGCGGGCCCGCCCGCCTGGCGGGCGGCGGCGCGGTCGCCGCCGTGGTCGCCGTTGCCGCCGGGCGGCCGCCTCCCCGGGCGGCCGCTGCCGCTGGCGCTGGCGCTGGCGGCGCTGTCGGGCGCCGCCCGGGCGGGCGGCCGGGCGCCGGCGGTCGGTCGCTGGGGCGGGTCCCCGGGGGTCCCTCGGGCCGGGCGCTCCCCGCCGGGCGCCTAGCAGCCGGCTTAGAACTGGTGCGACCAGGGAATCCGACTGTTTAATTAAAACAAAGCATCGCCAAGGCCCCGAGGCGGTGTTGACGCATGTGATTTCGCCCAGTGCTCTGAATGTCAAAGTGAAGAAATTCAATGAAGCTGGTAACGGCGGGAGTAACTATGACTCTCTTAACAGAGTATAGTTACAACCTGGGCACCGCCGCAGAGATCGCGACCTCCTCGTGGTCCCGCTGGTAACCCTTCTCAGGGTGACAAAGTCGACGCTGTTTCAGGACGGAGTTGTTGGGACTCGCCACCCCAACGAACTCCTTGCAAAAAGTCGGTGAAACAAATTTCGGTAAAAGCCGCGGCGCTCATTGCTCAAAACCTGGCCCCCGGTTTCAGAGGGCAATGTTCGTAAGTGGGCTGACCACCACTGCCGCCCCATCCCCGATGGGAAAATTCTGGCTGTGACTTGGGGGTCTGTTTAGAGCCGCACGCCTGTCCAGGGTATCGTGGGCTCCCAGACTCCCCAGCGACTGGGTAGACCTGGTGTCCTGGAATCTTAATTTTTACCAGGCCCAAGTCCAAATCCCAGGGGTCGACCTGGTGTCTTTACACGGGTCGACCTGGTATCTAAAAATCTTGACCAGGTAGACCTGGCCGCCCAAATTTTAACATCCAAAATTGTCCCCCGATTCGGCAGAAATGAATTGGCTTTGGTGGCTAACTTAGAGTTCTATAGGTCGGATTTGCATGTGCACGAGGGTGTTCATTTTCTGCTAACCGGGAGGGATTGAGCGGGCTGCCTGAGGTGTATGAACAGCTAACACCACAACCGAAAGCGCTGGAGATAGCTTACACGCTAGCCTCCCGCAAGACGCTAAACTGTTTGTGCTTGAGCAAAGGTGCAGCGAGAGAAAGAGAGCGGGACGCCAGAAACATCGCCTCCGACGCCCGGGAAGCCCGGGAGCAGACACCGAGAGACGGTGACGTGACTGTTCCCACAAAATCCACCTTGTCCTTGCTGTGGTACTGGTGAATTCGTGCTGGCCCTAATCGAACATCTAAAGGGGTCGACGGAAAAGAGGCTTTGCTTTCGTGTGTTAAATGTGGAAGGAAGGTACTAACTATCACAGTGTTGTTTTGTCACTTTGCCAAATGCAGGGGCGAGAGACCGGCTGCCCCAGCTGGGAGTGGATCTGTGAGGTATGCGCAGAGATTTCAAACCAAAATCGGCCTGGGACAACATAAAAGACATGCACACCGTCGGTTAGAACCAAGAAAGGATCGCTGCTTCCCAACCGAAAGAAACATCTAACAGAGGAGCTCACAAAAGATGCTGGACAAAGGAGGAGGAAGAAATGCTGATAAAGTTAGAGGCGCAGTTCGAGGGTGAGAAACATCAATAAACTCATCGCGAGCACATTACAACCAAAACGGCTAAACAGATAAGCGACAAAAGGAGATTGCTGCCCAGGAAGCCAGTTAAGGACCTTGAGGAGGAACCTGCTGTGAGTACTCGCACCAGGAGAGCAGCTGCGCGGTCTAAGAAAGGAACCTGAAGGAGTCATCAAGGTCAGGCTGCGCCGAGAACAATGGACCTGAGAGGAGCCGCCTCCAGGGAAGCCAGCTGCCGGAAAGAAAACAATGGAGGTGTTAAGTGCCCGCCCTGATAAGGGTAACGGCCGGAGGGGAGCCATCGAGCGGCAGAGGGAGGGGCAACTGCAAGCCCATTATCACCGGACACTCGGGAGAGGCTATCAGCTGGGGCAATTAACACCTGCCCGCGGGCATTCAAGCAGTTAATTGAAGGCCAGGAAATGCAAAGCAACGGTCAACCAAGCGGCGCAGGACTGCTTCGGATGCCTGGAATCGATAAGCCAGATAAGAACGGCACCCCGAGATAAGAACAACAAAGGCCCGGGAGAAGCAACCAAAGAGACCTTTTCAGAAGTGGATGAAGGCCAGAGCAATTAAGAAGGGTGACTACCTTCGCCCAGCCGCATTGTTCCATCTCGATAGGGGAAACTTGCTAAAATTATTTTGGACGATATCGACTTTGTCCCGCGATATTGCACCCGGTGAAATTTATTCGGTCTTTAAAGAAAGATGGGAAACACCTGGTAACTTTAATAGCCTTGGGGACTTCCAAATTAACGGGAAAGCCGACAATAGCGCTTTCAGAGACTTAATTACGCCAAAGAAATTGAGAAAATGTGCAGGAAATGAGTAAGGGCTCGCTCCCGTCCAGACGGAATTACTCTTGGGGACATCAAGAAGATGGATCCCGAGTATTCCAGGACTGCGGAGATCTTCAACCTGTGGTTAACATCTGGAAAATCCCGGACATGGTGAGGGGATGCAGGACTGTTTTGATTCCTAAGTCGACAGAGCCTGAACGCTTGAAGGACGCTAACAACTGGAGACCCATCACGATCGGGTTCCATCTTGCTGAGACTGTTCTCCAGGATTATAACAGCTAGGCTGAGCAAAGCCTGCCCCCTCAACCCAAGGCAAAGAGGATTCATCAGAGCGGCGGGATGCTCTGAAAACCTGAAACTCCTGCAATCTATAATGCGATCTGCCAAAAAAGAACACAGACCACTGGGTGTAGTATTCGTGGACATTGCCAAGGCTTTTGACACCATAAGCCACCAGCACATCATACACGCTTTGCAGCAGAGAGAAGTGGATCCCCACATCATCGGTCTGGTGAGAGATATGTACAAAGACACCAGTACTTATATCACCGCGGAAGAAAACACACGCACAGATGAAATCCATTTCCGGTTGAGTAAAACAGGGTGACCCGATGTCACCCCTTTTATTTAATCTGGCTATGGACCCCTGTTGTGCAAGCTGGAAGAAAGTGGCAAAGGGTACCACCAGGGCCGGAGCAGCATCACGGGCGATGGCATTTGCGGATGATCTGGTCCTTTGAGCCGCACTCCCGGGAAAAATATGAATACTTAACATCAAGATATTAGAGACCTTTTGCAATCTCACCGGTCTCAAAACGCAGGGAGTAAAGTGCCACGGCTACTACATCAAGCCGACTAAGGACTCTTACACCGTCAACGACCGCGCTATGCGGGACCATCAACGGCACACCCCTGAACATGATTGACCCCGCTAAACCGAGAAATACCTCGGCTTGCAGATTGACCCCTGGACTGGGATAGCAAAATCCAATCTCTCCACAAAACTGGAATACTGGCTTCAGAGAATTGATCAAGCTCCACTTAAACCTCTGCAGAAAATTGATATCCTCAAAACATACACCATCCCTCGACTGACATACCTGGCTGACCATTCAGACCTGAAAGCCGGGTTTCTGGAAAACCTCGATCAAAAAATCCGAACAACGGTCAAGGACTGGTTGCACTTACCTTCGTGCACTTGCGATGCCATCCCGTACTCGGAGCACGAAGGACGGTGGTTTAGGCATCATCAAATTGGCGGGTCTGATCCCCAGCGCAGGCCCGGAGACTGCATCAGACGCTTCAGTCTTCGGATCTAAACCATGAAAGCGCTCCTGGAGAAAGATCAAATGGAACAAACGTATAAGAAATTGTGGGTACAAGCTGGAGGGAACAGGGAGAAGATCCCATCGATTTTGGGATGCACCACCGGGCGAAACTTAACCATCTGACAGCGCAGGCACATCTTCGGAGTGGGAAGCACCGACCTTGAAAACTAAATTTCCAAAACCTTGCAATTGGAGGAAAACGAATTTAAAAATTGGACTAAATTAGTGTCCCAGGCCGGAATTACAAATTTTGAGGGCGTATAAAATTAGCAACCATTGGCTACAATATTACAGAAGCATACCTCACAGGAAGCTCCTCACCGCTTTACAACCCAGAGCCAACGTATACCCCCACCAGAGAGTTCTTAGCTAGGGGAGGCAAGATAAATACATCAAGGCATGCAGGCACTGCGACGCTGACATAGAAAGCTGCTCTCACATCATCGCAACTGCCCAGTGACGCAGGGACGCCCGGATCAAGAGGCACAATTACATCTGGGCGGCGCTTCTTGAGGAGGCTAAAAGAAGGACTGGGTAGTATTCAAGGAACCGCACATAAGGGATACCACCAAGGAACTGTACAAGCCTGATCTGATATTTGTGAAGGACGCCCGCACTTGTGGTGGATGTGACAGTACGATACCTAATCAGCCAAAACATCGCTAGATGACGCCGCCATGGAGAAAGTGAACAAGTACAAGCATTTAGAGACTGAGGTACGGAACCTCACCAACGAAAGGACGTTGTTTTTATGGGCTTTCCCTTGGAGCGCGGGGGAAATGGCATCAGAAAAACTTTGACCTTTTGGCAACTCTGGGCCTCTCTAAGTCGAGGCAAGAGAAAATCGCCAGGACTTTTATCCACAACAGCCATGTCATCTGTGGACATTGTACATATGTTTGCCAGTAGGGCCAGAAAATTAGGAAGTTCATGAATAGTTAATTTTCTTCTGTTTGTTGTTTGTAGTGTCCATTTTGTAGTATGTTTGTAATTTTGTACGTTTTTGTAATGTTTTGCATGTTTCAATGTTATTTGAAAAAAAAACAAAAACAAAAAAAAACAACAATAAAAAGACAGTAGCTAGGGACGTAGGGCAGCCACAAGCCAGTTAGGTAGCTGATAGTGAGCAGGGACAGGACTTTTTATTTCATAACGCCAATTACCAATCAACTGGACCAATTTACCGGATTTGTCCAAAGTGGACGGGCCACTTAACCCGAAAAAGGAACATATATTACTTATATGTGTTCGAAAAATAGCCAAATGCCTCGCCATCTAATTAGTGACGCCGCGATGAATGGATGAACGAGATTCCCACTGTCCCTACCTACCATCCAGTCGTAAACCACAGCCAAGGGAACGGGCTTGGCGGAATCAGCGGGAAAGAAGACCCTGTTGAGCTTGACTCTAGTCTGGCGCTGTGAAGAGACATGAGAGGTGTAGAATAAGTGGGAGGTCGGGCGCTGGCCGGGCGGGCCGGGCGACCCGCCTGCCGGGCGCCCCCGGCCGCCGTGAAATACCACTACTCTGGATCGTTTTTTCACTTACCCGGTGAGGGCGGGGGGCGAGCCCCGAGGGGGGCTCTCGCTTGGCTAAGCGGCCGGCGCTCGCCGGCCGCGACCCGGCCCGGGGACAGCGGCAGGTGGGGAGTTTGACTGGGGCGTGTACACCCGTCAAAGCTGCGAACGCAGGTGTCCTAAGGCGAGCTCAGGGAGGACGGAAACCTCCCGTGGAGCAGAAGGGCAAAAGCTCGCTTGATCTTGATTTTCAGTACTTAATACAGACCGTGAAAGCGGGCCTCACGATCCTTCTGGCTTTTTGGGTTTTAAGCAGGAGGTGTCAGAAAAGTTACCACAGGGATAACTGGCTTGTGGCGCTAAGCGCTCATAGCGACGCCGCTTTTGATCCTTCGATGTCGGCTCTTCCTATCATTGTGAAGCAGAATTCACCAAGCGTTGGATTGTTCACCCACCAATAGGGAACGTGGAGTTGGGTTTAGACCGTCGTGAGACAGGTTAGTTTTACCCTACTGATGATGTGTTGTTGCAATAGTAATCCTGCTCAGTACGAGAGGAACCGCAGGTTCAGACCCCTGGTGCGCGGCGCTTGGCTGAGGAGCCACTGGCGCTTAGGCTACCATCTGGCGGGCTTATGACTGAACGCCTCTAAGTCAGAATCCCGCCTAGACGTAGCGATACCGCAGCCGCCGGGCGCCTTCGGTGGGCTCGCGATAGTCGGGTCAGTCACCGCCTTCAGCGGGCGGGCGGGCTCCGTGCGGAGCCGCCGTGGTCGGGAGCCGGAGGGGCGGACGGATGCGCGCCGCTTTCCCCCCGGCCGCTGGCATCGCGATGGTCGTGGGGCACTCGGCGCTAAATCATTCGTAGACGACCTGATTCTGGGTCAGGGTTTCAGACGTAGCAGAGCAGCTCCCTCGCTGCGATCTATTGAGAATCAGCCCTCGACACAAGCTTTTGTCGCTTAAGGGCGGGCTCGATCGGGGCCGGCTTAACCGAACTGGCGGGAGGCGGCCGTCGCTGGGCGAAGGGCGGCGCTGCCCTCTCCTCTCCTTTTCTTTCCTTCCTTCCTCCGAGGCTCCTCTCGGGCGGGTCGGGCCGACAGGGGGCCCCGGTAGCTGGCGGAGCTTAGGGCGGCGCTTCGCCGCCGCTGGCTCGGGCTCCGCTCTCCTCCGCTGTGGGTCCCAGGCCCGACACGCTGGAGTCCGGGGGGCCGGGCAGCGAAGCCGAGGGTCGCTGCCGCCAGTCGGGCGCTACTGGGCGCGGCGCCGCTTCTTCCCAGAGAGAAAGAGAGAGGTTCTGCCGGCCGCTGCTGCCTCGACTTCCCCTCCCGCTGTGGTCCCAGGCCCGACACGCTGCATGGGGCTTAAGCGGCGCTGCCGGGAGCGGCGGCGGGGCGGCGGGTTTCTTCACCGCTGCTACAAGCGCTTCGCGCTGTGGTGTACAGGGGGGAAACCCGCTTGTCAGCCGTCTCCGGCCAGGGGTAGACCTGTTGCCGCTTAGCCGGTCTTAGCCTTTCGCTACCGCTGGGTAGACCTTTGCCGCTAGTCGGTCGCTGCCTTTCGCTACCGCCGGGTAGACCTGTTGCCGCTAGCCGGTCGCTGCTCTCGCTACCGCTGGGTAGACCTGTTGCCGCTAGCCGGTCTCGCCTCGCTACCGCTGGGTAGACCTGTTGCCGCTAGCCGGGTCGCTCTTCTACCGCTGGGTAGACCTGTTGCCGCTAGTCGGTCGCTGCCTTTCGCTACCGCTGGGTAGACCTGTTGCCGCTTAGCCGGTTCTCGCCTTTCACCGCTGGGTAGACCTGTTGCCGCTAGTCGGTTCCCGCCTTTCGCTACCGCGGGTAGACCTGTTGCCGCTAGCCGGTTCTCGCCTCGCTACCGCTGGGTAGACCTGTTGCCGCTAGTCGGTTCGCCTTTCGCTACCGCTGGGTAGACCTGTTGCCGCTAGCCGGTCTCGCCTTTCGCTACCGCTGGGTAGACCTGTTGCCGCTAGCCGGTCTCGCCTTCGCTACCGCGGGTAGACCTGTTGCCGCTAGTCGGTTCTTTGCCTTTCGCTACCGCTGGGTAGACCTGTTGCCGCTAGCCGTCGCTGCCTTCGCCGGGTAGACCTGTTGCCGCTAGCCGGTTCGCTCTCGCCGCTGGGTAGACCTGTTGCCGCTAGCCGGTTCTCGCTCGCTACCGCCGGGTAGACCTGTTGCCGCTAGTCGGTTCGCCTACCGCTGGGTAGACCTGGTGCCGCAGTCGTCTCGCTCTCACCGCTGGGTAGACCTGTTGCCGCTAGCCGGTTCGCCTTTCGCTACCGCCGGGTAGACCTGTTGCCGCTAGCCGGTCGCTCGCTGGGTAGACCTTTTGCCGCTACCGTCGCTCAGGGGTAGACTCTGTTGCCGCAGCCGGCTCGCTCTACCGCTGGGTAGACCTGTTGCCGCTAGCCGGTCTCGCTCTTCGCTACCGGGTAGACCTGTTGCCGCTAGCCGGTTCGCCTTTCGCTACCGCTGGGTAGACCTGGTGCCGCCAGCCGGTCTCGCTCGCTACCGCTGGGTAGACCTGTTGCCGCTAGCCGGTCTCGCCTATCGCTACCGCCGCTGGTAGACCTGTTGCCGCTAGCCGGTCTTAGCTCTTTCGCTCGCCGGGTAGACCTGGTGCCGGCAGTCGGTCTCGCCGCTACCGCTGGGTAGACCTGTTGCCGCTAGCCGGTTCTCGCCCTTTTCAGCTCGCTGGGTAGACCTGGCGCCAGTCCCGCCTGACGCTGGAATGCCGGGCGACACCAGGTCTACCCCTTAAGCGGGAATGCCGGGCGGACACCAGGTCTACCCCTTAATCGCTGAATGCCGGGCGGACACCAGGTCTACCCCTTAATCGCCAATGCCGGCGGACACCAGGTCTACCCCTTTGCCGGAATGCCGGGCGGACACCAGGTCTACCCCTTAATCGCGAATGCAGGCGGACACCAGGTCTACCCCTTTAAGCGGGAATGCCGGGCGGACACCAGGTCTACCCCTTAAGCGGGAATGCCGGGCGGACACCAGGTCTACCCCCTTAACGCGGGAATGCAGGCGACACCAGGTCTACCCCCTTAATCGCTGAATGCCGGCGGACACCAGGTCTACCCCTTTAATCGCTGGAATGCCGGGCGGACACCAGGTCTACCCCCTTAATCGCCGAATGCAGGCGGACACCAGGTCTACCCCTTAACGCTGAATGCAGGCGGACACCAGGTCTACCCCTTGCCGGAATGCAGGCGGACACCAGGTCTACCCCTTAATCGCTGGAATGCAGGCGGACACCAGGTCTACCCCTTAAGCCGGAATGCCGGGCGACACCAGGTCTACCCCTTGCCGGAATGCAGGCGACACCAGGTCTACCCCTTAAGCGGGAATGCAGGCGGACACCAGGTCTACCCCTTAAGCCGGGAATGCCGGGCGGACACCAGGTCTACCCCTTAAGCGGGAATGCAGGGCGACACCAGGTCTACCCCTTTAAGCTGGAATGCCGGTATGACACCAGGTCTACCCCTTGCCGGAATGCCGGGCGGACACCAGGTCTACCCCTTAAGCGGGAATGCCGGGCGGACACCAGGTCTACCCCTTAACGCGAATGCAGGCGACACCAGGTCTACCCCTTAAGCGGGAATGCAGGCGGACACCAGGTCTACCCCTTAAGCCGGGAATGCCGGGCGGACACCAGGTCTACCCCTTAAGCCGGAATGCAGGCGACACCAGGTCTACCCCTTAATCGCGAATGCCGGCGGACACCAGGTCTACCCCTTAAGCTGGAATGCAGGCGACACCAGGTCTACCCCTTAATCGCTGAATGCAGGCGGACACCAGGTCTACCCCTTAAGCGGGAATGCAGGCGGACACCAGGTCTACCCCTTGCCGGAATGCCGGGCGGACACCAGGTCTACCCCTTGCCGGAATGCAGGCGGACACCAGGTCTACCCCCTTTAACGCCGGGAATGCAGGGCGACACCAGGTCTACCCCTTGCCGGAATGCCGGCGGACACCAGGTCTACCCCTTAACGCGAATGCCATGACACCAGGTCTACCCCTTGCTGGAATGCAGGCGACACCAGGTCTACCCCTTGCCGGAATGCCAGGCGGACACCAGGTCTACCCCTTGCCGGAATGCCGGCGGACACCAGGTCTACCCCTTGCCGGAATGCCGGGCGACACCAGGTCTACCCCTTAATCAGCGAATGCCGGGCGGACACCAGGTCTACCCCTTAAGCGGAATGCCGGCGGACACCAGGTCTACCCCCTTAAGCGGGAATGCAGGCGGACACCAGGTCTACCCCTTTAAGCGAATGCCGGGCGACACCAGGTCTACCCCTTGCCGGAATGCCGGCGACACCAGGTCTACCCCTTAACGCGAATGCCGGCGGACACCAGGTCTACCCCTTAAGCCGGAATGCCGGGCGACACCAGGTCTACCCCTTAATCGCGAATGCAGGCGGACACCAGGTCTACCCCCTTAAGCGGAATGCCGGGCGACACCAGGTCTACCCCTTTAACGCGAATGCCGGGCGGACACCAGGTCTACCCCTTAACGCGAATGCCGGGCGGACACCAGGTCTACCCCCTTAAGCCGGAATGCAGGCGACACCAGGTCTACCCCTTAACGCGAATGCAGGCGACACCAGGTCTACCCCTTAAGCGGGAATGCCGGGCGACACCAGGTCTACCCCTTAACGCGAATGCAGGCGACACCAGGTCTACCCCTTAACGCCGGAATGCCGGCGGACACCAGGTCTACCCCCTTAAGCGGGAATGCCGGGCGGACACCAGGTCTACCCCTTAATCGCTGAATGGCATGACACCAGGTCTACCCCTTAAGCGGGAATGCAGGCGACACCAGGTCTACCCCTTTAAGCGGGAATGCAGGCGACACCAGGTCTACCCCTTTGCCGGAATGCCGGCGACACCAGGTCTACCCCTTAAGCGGGAATGCAGGCGACACCAGGTCTACCCCTTTAACGCGAATGCAGGCGACACCAGGTCTACCCCTTAAGCGGGAATGCCGGCGACACCAGGTCTACCCCCTTAATCGCGAATGCCGGCGGACACCAGGTCTACCCCTTGCCGGAATGCCAGGCGGACACCAGGTCTACCCCTTGCTGAATGCAGGCGACACCAGGTCTACCCCTTAATCGCGAATGCAGGCGGACACCAGGTCTACCCCTTGCCGGGAATGACGGGCGGACACCAGGTCTACCCCTTAATCGCGAATGCAGGCGACACCAGGTCTACCCCTTGCCGGAATGCCGGCGGACACCAGGTCTACCCCTTTGCCGGAATGCAGGCGACACCAGGTCTACCCCTTAACGCGAATGCCGGCGGACACCAGGTCTACCCCTTAAGCTGGAATGCCGGCGGACACCAGGTCTACCCCCTTTAATCGCGAATGCCGGCGACACCAGGTCTACCCCTTTAAGCGGAATGCCGGGCGACACCAGGTCTACCCCCTTAAGCGGAATGCCGGGCGGACACCAGGTCTACCCCCTTAATCAAGCGGGAATGCCGGCGGACACCAGGTCTACCCCTTGCCGGAATGCACGGGCGGACACCAGGTCTACCCCCTTAAGCGGGAATGCCGGCGGACACCAGGTCTACCCCTTAAGCGGGAATGCCGGGCGACACCAGGTCTACCCCCTTAATCAGCGAATGCCGGCATGACACCAGGTCTACCCCTTAAGCGGGAATGCAGGCGGACACCAGGTCTACCCCTTAACTGCTGAATGCAGGCGACACCAGGTCTACCCCTTTAACGCGGGAATGCCGGCGGACACCAGGTCTACCCCCTTGCCGGAATGCCGGGCGGACACCAGGTCTACCCCCTTAAGCGGGAATGCAGGCGACACCAGGTCTACCCCTTAACGCGGAATGCCGGCGGACACCAGGTCTACCCCCTTAAGCGTGGAATGCAGGCGGACACCAGGTCTACCCCCTTAATCGCGAATGCCGGCGGACACCAGGTCTACCCCTTGCTGGAATGCAGGCGACACCAGGTCTACCCCTTAACGCGAATGCACGGCGGACACCAGGTCTACCCCTTAATCGCTGGAATGCAGGCGGACACCAGGTCTACCCCTTGCCGGGAATGCCGGCGGACACCAGGTCTACCCCTTAAGCGGGAATGCCGGCGGACACCAGGTCTACCCCCTTGCTGGAATGCCGGGCGACACCAGGTCTACCCCCTTAATCGCGAATGCAGGCGGACACCAGGTCTACCCCTTGCTGGAATGCCGGCGACACCAGGTCTACCCCTTAACGCGAATGCCGGCGACACCAGGTCTACCCCTTAAGCGGGAATGCAGGCGGACACCAGGTCTACCCCTTAACGCGAATGCCGGGCGGACACCAGGTCTACCCCTTAAGCGGGAATGCCGGCGGACACCAGGTCTACCCCTTAACGCGAATGGCATGACACCAGGTCTACCCCTTAACGCGAATGCCGGCGGACACCAGGTCTACCCCTTGCCGGAATGCCGGGCGGACACCAGGTCTACCCCCTTAATCGCCGGAATGCCGGCGGACACCAGGTCTACCCCCTTGCCGGAATGCAGGCGACACCAGGTCTACCCCTTAAGCGGGAATGCCGGCGGACACCAGGTCTACCCCTTAAGCGGGAATGCAGGCGGACACCAGGTCTACCCCTTGCTGTGGAATGCCGGCGACACCAGGTCTACCCCTTAACGCGAATGCCGGCGACACCAGGTCTACCCCTTAAGCCGGGAATGCCGGCGACACCAGGTCTACCCCCTTAATCGCGAATGCCGGGCGGACACCAGGTCTACCCCTTAAGCGGGAATGCCGGCGGACACCAGGTCTACCCCCTTTAAGCGTGGAATGCAGGCGGACACCAGGTCTACCCCTTAATCGCGAATGCCGGCGGACACCAGGTCTACCCCCTTAAGCGGGAATGCAGGCGGACACCAGGTCTACCCCTTAACGCGAATGCCGGGCGGACACCAGGTCTACCCCCTTAAGCGGGAATGCCGGGCGGACACCAGGTCTACCCCTTAACGCGAATGCAGGCGGACACCAGGTCTACCCCCTTAAGCGGGAATGCATGGCGGACACCAGGTCTACCCCTTAACGCGGGAATGCAGGGCGGACACCAGGTCTACCCCTTGCTGGATGCCGAGGACACCAGGTCTACCCCGCTGGCTGGGTAGACCTGGTGTCCCTCGGAAGTGCGCTAAGGGGTCGCTGTTTTCGGCTGCCTCCGGCTGCCTCATCGTAGGAGGCGGCGTGCTCCGCTGCGCCACCCTCGGTCACCTAGGCTTCGCTCTCTTGTGCTCGTCGGCCGCCTGGGCCCCGCTTGTCCGTATTATGGGAGACGAGGTTACGGGCCGTCTCCCCCGCAGGCTGTGCGGTGCCTGTGTCCGTAGGGCGGAAAGGGCGGCCGCGCGGGGCGGTCGTGCCGGCTCAGGAACCGCACCGCCAATGCACGGCAAGGACTCTCCCGGGCTTTGTCCGGCATTCCCGCACTCACCCAGTGTACTAGGACAGGTGGAAGCGAGGCGAGCTGCTCCCCGGCCCGGGCCAGGCGAGGCGGGGAGACCCGAGAGAAGCGAGAGCCGAAGCCGCGAGCGCGTGTCCCGGCCCCGGCCCGGCTGCTGCCGGCTTCGCGAAAAGCGGGCGATGCGAGCTGTGCTCCCCCGGCCCAGGCCAGGTGAGGCGGGGAGACCCGAGAGAAGCGAGAGCGAAGCCGCGAGCGCGTGTCCCGCCCGGCCCGGCTGCTGCCGGTTTCGCCAAAAGCCGGGCGATGCGAGCTGTGCTCCCCGGCCCAGGCCAGGTGAGGCGGGGAGACCCGAGAGAAGCGAGAGCGAAGCCGCGAGCGCGTGTCCCGCCCGGCCCGGCTGCTGCCGGTTTCGCGAAAAGCGGGCGATGCGAGCTGTGCTCCCCCGGCCCAGGCCAGGTGAGGCGGGGAGACCCGAGAGAAGCGAGAGCGAAGCCGCGAGCGCGTGTCCCGCCCGCCCGGCTGCTGCCGGCTTTCGCGAAAAGCGGGCGATGCGAGCTGTGCTCCCCCGGCCCAGGCCAGGTGAGGCGGGGAGACCCGAGAGAAGCGAGAGCGAAGCCGCGAAGCGCGTGTCCCGCTCCGGCCCGGCTGCTGCCGGCTTCGCGAAAAGCGGGCGATGCGAGCTGTGCTCCCCGGCCCAGGCCAGGTGAGGCGGGGAGACCCGAGAGAAGCGAGAGCGAAGTCGCGAGCGCGTGTCCTGCCCGGCCCGGCTGCTGCCGGTTTCGCGAAAAGCGAGCGATGCGAGCTGTGCTCCCCGGCCCAGGCCAGGTGAGGCGGGGAGACCCGAGAGAAGCGAGAGCGAAGCCCGCGAGCGCGTGTCCTGCTCCGGCCCGGCTGCTGCCGGTTTCGCGAAAAGCAGGGCGATGCGAGCTGTGCTCCCCCGGCCCAGGCCAGGTGAGGCGGGGAGACCCGAGAGAAGCGAGAGCGAAGCCGCGAGCGCGTGTCCCGCCCGGCCCGGCTGCTGCCGGCTTCGCGAAAAGCGGGCGATGCGAGCTGTGCTCCCCCGGCCCAGGCCAGGTGAGGCGGGGAGACCCGAGAGAAGCGAGATCCAAGCCGCGAGCGCGTGTCCCTGCTCCGGCCCGGCTGCCGCCGGTTTCGCGAGAAGGGGGGAGCCGGGTGCCCGCTCGCTCCTCCGGCGACGGTGGCGGGCGAGGCGGCGGCGCCTCGTCCTTTTTCCGCCCGGCCTTAAGCCGGGGCCGGCCCGCTCTGGCGGGTGCGGCGTTCTTCGGCTGCCGGTCCGGTGCGCTTTTACCGGCAGCCGGGGCTGGACGCGGCCGGGGTTGCGTTGAGCCTGCCGAGTGGTAGGTTCCCCGGCCCCTTCCCCGAGAGCTCCCCCGAGAGCACGGCTCGCTCGGCCTCGTTCCCCCGCCCCCGACCCGTCTTGCCCAGAGAGAGCGTCCGCCTGGGAAGGGTTCGCGGGGCGTGCCGGTGGGGCATCCGGCCCTCGCCTCGGCTCGCCCAAGGTGGGGGGCTCGGTGACGGGAGTCGCCCCGTGGAGTTTTGCCGGGTTGGCGGCACCTTCCCCACACGCCTCGCCACGGCTCGGATCGCACCAGCCGAGGGAGATGGGGCGAGGCGCCACGCCGCCCCCACATCGCCGGGGCTTTCTCTCGCTTCTGTCGCTCGCCGGCTTACGGCGCAGCCGCCACCGGCGCCGCCACCGCTAAAATGAATATCTCGCCGCTACGCTGGTCCCCCGCTTAGGCCGGAGGAAGGGGAACCATGCTTTCAACGAGGCACGGCGGGAAGGGTGCCGCCAACCCCCGCCGCAAACTCCACGGGCGACTCTTCGCCACCGTAGCCCCCCACCTTGGGCGAAGCCGAGGCGAGGCCGATGCCCCACCGCACGCCTCGCAACCCCTTTTCCCAGGCGGACGCTTCTGGGCAAGACGGGTCGGGAGCGGGAACGAGGCCGAAGCGAAAGCCGTGCTCTCGGGAGTTTCTCGAAGGGGCCGGGAACCTACCACTCGGCAGGCTCAACGCAACCCTCGCCGCTGCCCAGCCCCCGCTGCCGGTAAAGCGCACCGACCGCAGCCGGCGAACGCCGCGACTCCGCCAGAGTGGGCCGCCCCGCTTAAGGCCGGGCGAAAGGACGAGGCGCCGCCGCCGCCCGCCACCGTCAGCCGGAGGAGCGAAGCGGGCACCGCTCCCCTTTCGCTAAACCGCAGCAGCCGGGCCGAGCGGGACACGCCGCCGCTTTGGATCTCGCTTCGGTCTCCCCGCCTCACCTGGCCTGGGCCGGGGAGCACAGTCGTGACGCTCGCTGCTGGCCGCAGCAGCCGGGCCGAGCGGGACACGCCGCTGCTTCGGGCTTCCGCTTCGGTCTCCCTCACCACCTGGCTCTGGGCCGGGAGCACAGCACGACGCTCGCTGCTAAACCGCAGCAGCCGGTCGAGCGGGACACGCCGCTGGCTTCGCCCGCTTCGGTCTCCCCGCCACCTGGCCTGGGCCGGGAGCACAGCTCGCGATCGCCGCTGCGAAAACCGCAGCAGCCGGGCCGGAGCGGACACGCCGCTGCTTGGTTCGCTCTCGGTCTCCCCGCCACCTGGCCTGGGCCGGGAGCACAGCTCGTGACGCTCGCTGCTAAGCCGCAGCAGCCGGGCCGAGCGGGACACGCCGCTGCCGGGCTTCGGCTTCTCGGTCTCCCCGCCACCTGGCCTGGGCCGGGAGCACAGCTCGCGATCGCCTCGCTACAAAACCGCAGCAGCCGGGCCGGAGCGGGACACGCCGCTGGGCTTCGGGCTTCCGCTTCGGTCTCCCCGCCACCTGGCTCTGGGCCGGGAGCACAGCTCGTGACGCCTGCCGCTGAAACCGCAGCAGCCGGGCCGGAGCTGGACACGCCGCTGCTTCGCTTCCGCTTTCGGTCTCCCCGCCTCACCTGGCCTGGGCCGGGAGCACAGCTCGCGATCGCCTGCTGCTGGAAAACCGCAGCAGCCGGGCCGAGCTGGACACGCTGCCGCTGCTTCGCTTCGCTCTCGGTCTCCCCGCCTCACCTGGCCTGGGCCGGGGAGCACAGCTCGTGACGCCTCGCTGCTGGCCGCAGCAGCCGGGCCGAGCTGGACACGCCGCTGCTTCGCCTCGCTTTCGGTCTCCCGCCTCGCCTGGCCCGGGCCGGGAGCAGCTCGCTCGCTTCCACCTGTCCTAGTACACTGGGTGGTACGGGAATGCCGGACAAAGCCCCCGGAGAGTCCTTGCCGTGCATTGGCGGTACGGTTCCTGAGCCGCACGACCGCCTCGCGTCGCCTTTTCCGCTTCACGGACACAGGCACCGCGACAGCCTCGCGGGAGACGGCCCGTAACCTCGCCTCCCATAATACGGATAAGCGGGGCCCAGGCGGCCGACGAGCACAAGAGAACGGTTTAGGTGACCGGGTGGCGAGCGGAGCACGCCAGCTTCCCACGTATGAGGCAGCCGGAGGCAGCCGAAAACAGCGACCCCTTAGCGACTTTCAGGGACACCAGGTCTACCCAGCCAGCGGGTAGACCTGGTGTCCGCCGGCATTCCCGCTTAAGGGGTAGACCTGGTGTCCGCCGGCATTCCCGCTTAAGGGGTAGACCTGGTGTCCGCCGGCATTCGCGCTTAAGGGGTAGACCTGGTGTCCGCCTGCATTCCCGCTTAAGGGGTAGACCTGGTGTCCGCCTGCATTCGCGATTAAGGGGTAGACCTGGTGTCCGCCTGCATTCCCGCTTAAGGGGTAGACCTGGTGTCCGCCGGCATTCCCGCGACTAAGGGGTAGACCTGGTGTCCGCCTGCATTCCCCGCGCTTAAGGGGTAGACCTGGTGTCCGGCCGGCATTCCCGCTTAAGGGTAGACCTGGTGTCCGCCTGCATTCCCGCTTAAGGGGTAGACCTGGTGTCCGCCGGCATTCCCGCTTAAGGGGTAGACCTGGTGTCCGGGCCGGCATTCGCGATTAAGGGGTAGACCTGGTGTCCGCCTGCATTCCCGCTTAAGGGTAGACCTGGTGTCCGCCGGCATTCCCGCTTAAGGGGTAGACCTGGTGTCCGCCTGCATTCCCGCTTAAGGGGTAGACCTGGTGTCCGCCTGCATTCCCCGCTTAAGGGTAGACCTGGTGTCCGCCGGCATTCCCGCTTAAGGGGTAGACCTGGTGTCCGCCTGCATTCCCGCTTAAGGGGTAGACTCCAGTGTCCGCCTGCATTCGCGATTAAGGGTAGACCTGGTGTCCGCCGGCATTCCCCGCTTAAGGGGTAGACCTGGTGTCCGCCTGCATTCCCGCTTAAGGGGTAGACCTGGTGTCCGCCTGCATTCCCGCTTAAGGGGTAGACCTGGTGTCCGCCGGCATTCCCGCTTAAGGGTAGACCTGGTGTCCGCCGGCATTCGCGCTTAAGGGTAGACCTGGCGTCCGCCGGCATTCCCCCGCTTAAGGGGTAGACCTGGTGTCCGCCGGCATTCGCGATTAAGGGGTAGACCTGGTGTCCGCCTGCATTCCCGCTTAAGGGGTAGACCTGGTGTCCGCCTGCATTCGCGATTAAGGGGTAGACCTGGTGTCCGCCTGCATTCCCGCTTAAGGGGTAGACCTGGTGTCCGCCTGCATTCGCGATTAAGGGGTAGACCTGGTGTCCGCCGGCATTCCCGCTTAAGGGGTAGACCTGGTGTCCGCCGGCATTCCCGCTTAAGGGGTAGACCTGGTGTCCGCCGGCATTCGCGATTAAGGGGTAGACCTGGTGTCCGCCTGCATTCCCGCTTAAGGGGTAGACCTGGTGTCCGCCTGCATTCGCGATTAAGGGGTAGACCTGGTGTCCGCCTGCATTCCCCGCTTAAGGGGTAGACCTGGTGTCCGCCGGCATTCGCGATTAAGGGGTAGACCTGGTGTCCGCCTGCATTCCCGCTTAAGGGGTAGACCTGGTGTCCGCCGGCATTCCCGCTTTAAGGGGTAGACCTGGTGTCCGCCTGCATTCGCGATTAAGGGGTAGACCTGGTGTCCGCCTGCATTCCCGCTTAAGGGGTAGACCTGGTGTCCGCCGGCATTCCCGCTTAAGGGGTAGACCTGGTGTCCGCCTGCATTCCCGCTTAAGGGGTAGACCTGGTGTCCGCCTGCATTCCCGCTTAAGGGGTAGACCTGGTGTCCGCCTGCATTCCCGCTTAAGGGGTAGACCTGGTGTCCGCCTGCATTCCCGCTTAAGGGGTAGACCTGGTGTCCGCCGGCATTCGCGATTAAGGGTAGACCTGGTGTCCGCCGGCATTCCCGCTTAAGGGGTAGACCTGGTGTCCGCCTGCATTCCCCGCTTAAGGGGTAGACCTGGTGTCCGCCTGCATTCGCCCGATTAAGGGTAGACCTGGTGTCCGCCGGCATTCCCGCTTAAGGGTAGACCTGGTGTCCGCCGGCATTCGCGATTAAGGGGTAGACCTGGTGTCCGCCTGCATTCCCGCTTAAGGGGTAGACCTGGTGTCCGGCCGGCATTCCCGCTTAAGGGTAGACCTGGTGTCCGCCTGCATTCGCGCTTAAGGGTAGACCTGGTGTCCGCCTGCATTCCCGCTTAAGGGGTAGACCTGGTGTCCGCCTGCATTCGCCGGTTAAGGGGTAGACCTGGTGTCCGCCGGCATTCCCGCTTAAGGGGTAGACCTGGTGTCCGCCTGCATTCCCGCTTAAGGGTAGACCTGGTGTCCGCCTGCATTCCCGCTTAAGGGGTAGACCTGGTGTCCGCCTGCATTCCCCGCTTAAGGGGTAGACCTGGTGTCCGCCGGCATTCCCGCATTAAGGGGTAGACCTGGTGTCCGCCTGCATTCCCGCTTAAGGGTAGACCTGGTGTCCGCCGGCATTCCCGCTTAAGGGGTAGACCTGGTGTCCGGGCCTGCATTCCCGCTTTAAGGGTAGACCTGGTGTCCGCCGGCATTCCCGCTTAAGGGTAGACCTGGTGTCCGCCTGCATTCTCGGCTTAAGGGGTAGACCTGGTGTCCGCCTGCATTCCCGCTTAAGGGGTAGACCTGGTGTCCGCCCGGCATTCCCGCTTAAGGGGTAGACCTGGTGTCCGCCTGCATTCGCGACTAAGGGGTAGACCTGGTGTCCGCCTGCATTCCCGCTTAAGGGGTAGACCTGGTGTCCGCCGGCATTCCCGCTTAAGGGGTAGACCTGGTGTCCCCCGCATTCCCCGCTTTAAGGGTAGACCTGGTGTCCGCCGGCATTCGCCGAGCTAGGGGTAGACCTGGTGTCCGCCTGCATTCCCGCTTAAGGGGTAGACCTGGTGTCCGCCTGCATTCCCGCTTAAGGGGTAGACCTGGTGTCCGCCTGCATTCCCGCTTTAAGGGTAGACCTGGTGTCCGCCGGCATTCCCCGCTTAAGGGTAGACCTGGTGTCCGCCTGCATTCGCGATTAAGGGGTAGACCTGGTGTCCGGGCCGTCATTCCCCGCTTAAGGGGTAGACCTGGTGTCCGCCTGCATTCGCGCTTAAGGGGTAGACCTGGTGTCCGCCGGCATTCCCGCTTAAGGGGTAGACCTGGTGTCCGCCGGCATTCCCCGCTTTAAGGGGTAGACCTGGTGTCCGCCTGCATTCGCGATTAAGGGTAGACCTGGTGTCCGCCGGCATTCCCGCTTAAGGGTAGACCTGGTGTCCGCCTGCATTCCCGCTTAAGGGTAGACCTGGTGTCCGCCTGCATTCCCGCTTAAGGGGTAGACCTGGTGTCCGCCGGCATTCCCGCTTTAAGGGTAGACCTGGTGTCCGCCTGCATTCGCGACTAAGGGGTAGACCTGGTGTCCGCCTGCATTCCCGCTTAAGGGGTAGACCTGGTGTCCGCCGGCATTCCCGCTTAAGGGGTAGACCTGGTGTCCGCCTGCATTCCCGCTTTAAGGGGTAGACCTGGTGTCCGCCGGCATTCCCGCTTAAGGGGTAGACCTGGTGTCCGCCTGCATTCCCCGCTTAAGGGTAGACCTGGTGTCCGCCTGCATTCCCGCTTAAGGGTAGACCTGGTGTCCGCCTGCATTCCCGCTTAAGGGGTAGACCTGGTGTCCGCCTGCACTTCGCCATTAAGGGGTAGACCTGGTGTCCGCCTGCATTCCCGCTTTAAGGGGTAGACCTGGTGTCCGCCTGCATTCCCGCTTAAGGGGTAGACCTGGTGTCCCCGCATTCTCGCTTTAAGGGGTAGACCTGGTGTCCGCCTGCATTCCCCGACTAAGGGGTAGACCTGGTGTCCGCCTGCATTCGCGATTAAGGGTAGACCTGGTGTCCGCCTGCATTCCCGCTTTAAGGGGTAGACCTGGTGTCCGGCCGGCATTCCCGCTTAAGGGGTAGACCTGGTGTCCGCCTGCATTCCCGCTTTAAGGGGTAGACCTGGTGTCCGGCCTGCATTCCCGCTTAAGGGTAGACCTGGTGTCCGCCTGCATTCGCCGACATTAAGGGGTAGACCTGGTGTCCGCCTGCATTCCCGCTTTAAGGGGTAGACCTGGTGTCCGCCGGCATTCCCGCTTTAAGGGGTAGACCTGGTGTCCGCCTGCATTCGCGATTAAGGGTAGACCTGGTGTCCGCCCGCATTCCCGCTTTAAGGGGTAGACCTGGTGTCCGCCGGCATTCGCGATTAAGGGGTAGACCTGGTGTCCGCCTGCATTCGCGCTTTAAGGGTAGACCTGGTGTCCGCCGGCATTCGCGATTAAGGGGTAGACCTGGTGTCCGCCGGCATTCCCGCGCTTAAGGGGTAGACCTGGTGTCCGCCTGCATTCGCCGATTAAGGGGTAGACCTGGTGTCCGCCGGCATTCCCGCTTTAAGGGTAGACCTGGTGTCCGCCGGCATTCCCGCTTTAAGGGTAGACCTGGTGTCCGCCTGCATTCGCGATTAAGGGTAGACCTGGTGTCCGCCGGCATTCCCGCTTAAGGGTAGACCTGGTGTCCGCCGGCATTCGCGATTAAGGGTAGACCTGGTGTCCGCCGCATTCGCGATTAAGGGTAGACCTGGTGTCCGCCGGCATTCCCGCTTAAGGGTAGACCTGGTGTCCGCCGGCATTCCCGCTGCCAGGGTGGATCGGGCGCCAGGTCTGCCCCGCTGGGCGGCGCTGAAGGGTCAGACCGCTAGCGTCAAGAGGTCTACTTCGCGGGCGCTGAAAGGGCGTAGACCTGCTGTCCGCACCAGGTCATTCCCGGGCGCTGAAGGCTAAGACCGCTAGCGTCAACAGGTCTACCCCCGCGTCGGGCGCTGATAGGCCGAGACCGCTAGCGGCAACAGGGTCTACCCTGCTGGGCGCTGAAGGTCGAGACCGCTGCCGGCACCAGGTCTACTGGGCGGGCGCTGAAGGTCCGACCGCTAGCGGCAACAGGTCTACCCTCGGGCGGGCGCTGAAGGGTCGGTGACCGCTAGCGGCAATAGGTCTACCCCGCTGGGCGGCGCTGAAAGGGTCGAGACCGCTAGCGGCAACAGGTCTACCCTCGGGCGGGCGCTGAAAGGTCGCGACCGCTAGCGGCAACAGGTCTACCCGCTGGGCGGCGCTGAAGGCTAAGACCGGCTAGCGGCAACAGGTCTACCCCGGGCGGGCGCTGAAGGTCGACCGCTAGCAACAGGGTCACTCGGGCGGGGCCGAAAACCCGGGGTCGCACCAGGTCTACCGGGCGGGCGCTGAAGGCCGAGACCGCTAGCGGCAACAGGTCTACCCTCGGGCGGCGCTGAAGGTCGCGACCGCTAGCGGCAACAGGTCTACCGCGCGGGCGCCGAAGCGTCGTAGACCGCTAGCGGCAACAGGTCTACCCTCGGGCGGCGCTGAAGGCCGCGACCGCTAGCGGCAACAGGTCTACCCGCGGGCGGGCGCTGAAAGGCCGAGACCGCTAGCGGCAACAGGTCTACCCGCGGGCGCTGAAGGCCCGTGACCGCTAGCGGCAACAGGTCTACCCCCGCGGGCGGGCGCTGAAGGCCGCGACCGCTAGCGGCAA
>JAPFBE010000552.1:40000-41828 GCA_034336665.1 Luscinia megarhynchos
TTCTTAATTGCTCTGGCCTTCATCCACTTCTGAAAAGGTCTCTTTGGTTGCTTCTCCCGGCCCCTTTGTTGTTCTTATCTCGGGTCGCCGTTCTTATCTGGCTTATCGGATCCAGGCATCCGGCAGTCCCGCGCCGCTTTGGTTGACCGTTGCTTTGCATTTCCTGGCCTTCAATTAACTGCTTGAATGCCCGCGGGCAGGTGTTAATTGCCCCAGCTGATAGCCTCTCCCGAAAGTGTCCGGGTGATAATGGGCTTGCAGTTGCCCCTCCCTGTCGCCGATGGCCTCCTCCCGCCGCTACCCCTTATCAGGGCGGGCACTTAACACCTCCATTGTTTTCTTTCCGGCAGCTGGCTTCCCTGGAGGGCTGCTCCTCTCAGGTCCATTGTTCTCGGCTGCAGCCTGACCTTGATGACTCACTTCAGGTTCCTTTCTTAGACACGCAGCTGCTCTCCTGGTGCGAGTACTCACAGCAGGTTCTCTTCAAGGTCCTTAACTGGCTTCCTGGGCAGCAATCTCCTTTTGTCGCTTATCTGTTTAGCCGCTTTGGTTGTAATGTGCTCCCGCGATGAGTTTTATTGATGTTTTTCTGACCCTCGAACTGCGCCTCTAACTTTATCAGCATTTCTTCCTCCTCCTTTGTCCAGCATCTTTGTGAGCTCCTGTTAGATGTTTCTTTCGGGTGGGAAGCAGCGATCCTTTCTTGGTTCCTAACCGACGGGTGTGCATGTCTTTATGTTGTCCCCAGGCCGATTTTAGTTTGAAATCTCTGCCGCGATACCTCACAGATCCACTCCCCAGCTGGAGCCGCTTTCAGTCTCTGGGCGCCCCTGCATTTGGCAAAGTGACAAACAACACTGTGATAGTTAGTACCTTCCCTTCCACATTTTAACACAATCGAAAGCAAAGCTCTTTCCCCGCGGCGACCCTTTAGATGTTCGACAGGGGCCCAACACGAATTCACCCGGGTACCACAGCAAGGACAAGGTGGATTTTTGTCGGGAACAGTCACCGCCACCGCCTCCTCGGTGTCTGCCCCGGCTTCCGGGCGCCGGAGGCGATGTTTCTGGCGCTGCCCCTCGCTTTCCTCGCTGCACCTTTGCTCAAGCACAAACAGTTTACGCCCTGGCGGGAGGCTAGCGGTAAGCTATCTCCCCGCCGGGTTGTGGTGTTAGCTGTTCATACACCTCAGGCAGCCCGCTCAATCCCTCCCCGGTTAGCAGAAAATGAACACCCTCGTGCACATGCAAGTCCCACCCATAGAACTCTAAGTTCGCCACCAAAGCAATTCATTTCTGCCTAATCGGGGACAATTTGATGTTAAGTTTGAGGCCAGGTCTACCTGGTCAAGATTTTTAGACACCAGGTCTACCCCGTGTAAAGACACCAGGTCGACCCCTGGGATTTGGACTTGGAGCCTGGTAAAAAATTAAGATTCCAGGACACCAGGTCTACCCAGTCGCTGGGGAGGTCTGGGAGCCCACCGATACCCTGGACAGGCGCATCGGGCGCTCTAAACCAGACCCCCCAAAGTCACAGCCAGAATTTCCCATCGGGATGGGACGGCAGCGGGTGGTCAGCCCACTTACCGGAGACATTGCCCTCTACGTAAAACCGGGGCCAGGTTTCGGCAACGAGCCGCGACGCCGCTTTTACCGAGAAATTTGTTTCATCGACTTTTTGCAAGGAGTTCGCTAGGGTGGCGAGTCCCAACAACTCCGGCCCTGGGGCAGCGATCGACTTTGTCACCCTGAGAAGGGTTACCAGCGGGGACCACGAGGAGGTGCGATCACCGCGGCGGTGCCCAGGTTGTAACTATACTCTGTTA
>JAPFBE010000553.1:0-41813 GCA_034336665.1 Luscinia megarhynchos
CGTGTTTATTGCTCCCAAAATCTCCCAAATTCTCCAAAATCCCAAAAATCCCTCCATTTCCCCCCTAAATCCCAAAATTTTAAATTTCCTAAAAATCCCCAAAAATCCCCTAAATCCTCAAAATCTCCCCTAAAATCTTTCCAGAACTCTAACTCTAAGTTCCTCTCCAAATCTGTAATCCACCAAATTGAATAAAATTTCCCTAAACCCCCAAATCCCCTAATCCCCCAAAATCCCCTAAAATCCCACAAATTTCCAATCTCCCACCCCCTAAAATTTCCCTAAAATCCAAGTGTAACTTCCTCTAAACTCTGTAATCCCAAAAATTCCCTCCAACTTAAATTCTGTAACCCCCTAAATTTCCGGATCCCTAAGTCCCCCCAAAACTTCACAATCTGCCCAGAATCCTCCAAAATATTCCCCTTAAAATCCCTCAACCCCCAAAATTCCCCAACTCTTAAAAATCACCTAGATCTCCCCAAATTCCCCCCAAATTTCCCCTGGAATTTCCCCCCCAACCTCCCCAAAATTCCCCCAAAATCCCAAGTAACTTCTACCCCTCAAAACTCCCACCTTTCTAAAACCTCCCCTGCAACCTACCCAGAACTCTAAAAATCCCCCAAAATCCCAGTAACTACACACACTAAAATCCCTCCACTTCACCAAAATCAAAAATCCCCCAAAATCAAATTCACAACTTTCTAAACTCTAAAATCCCCGTGTAATCACCTCTAAAATCAATCGTAATTTCTTAACCCTGTGTAAAATCCTCCCTAAAATCAAAATTCCCCCATGTCACTCCCCAAACTCTGTAAAAATCCCCCTGTACCGCCCCCACCCCCAAACCCTCCCCAAACCCCCAAAATCTCCTGTACTCTCACATCTCAGTCCAGAATCTCCCAAAAACAAACCCCCAAACTTTAAAAACTCCAAATCTCTAAACAAAAATCCCCAAAAATCCCCCAACCCCCAAAAATCATCAAAATTCCCCCAAATCAGCAATCAAAAAATCAAAAAATCCCCCACAACACACACTGCAACCCCCAAATTCCCCCATTCAATCCCCCAAATCCAAAATCTCTGAGTGCCCCTTTTCTCCCCGCAGAGCGGCCGTCAAGTTCCAGCTGCCCAAACGCCCCTTCAGGCCCCCCGCGCTTAGAGCAGTCTGGGCTTCTGCAACTGCACGGGTGAGTCCCCAAAATTCACCTGAACCCAAAGTTCACATCTGGGGACCCTGTACCTACACCGCATAAAATGCACCTGGGGCGTACTCACCTTGAACGTTTGCGCAGCGGCTTCGGCTAAACTGCACGTGGTGTGAGTCCCGTAGTTCACATCTGACCCTGTAGTTCAAGCATCTGACCCCCAAAATTACATCTGGGGCCCCCAAACGCACCTGACACCGCACTTACCTTGGGAACCCTCTGGTTTGGGGAGCAGTCCCGCTTCGGCCAGAACTGCACGGTGAGCCTGCAGCTCACATCTGACCCCAAAATCTCACACCTGGCACCTCTAAAAATTCACATGTGGGACCCCTGTGTCTCACACCTGACCAAAAATGCACCTGATCCAAAATGCACCTGGGACCCCAAAATTCACATCTGACCTCTAAATGTGCTCTGCTTCTTAAAATGCACTCTGAGGGGCTCTCTGTAAATTCACTCTGGGGAACCCAAAAATGCACCTGGGACCCCTAAAATGCACTCTGGGACTCCTCCAAAATTTACCTGGGAACCCTCCTAAAAATTTACCTGGGAACCTGCTTTGGGGAGCAGCAGCCCCGGGGGCTGCATCAAACTGCACGGGTGAGGCTCAAATGCACCTTGGGACCCCAAATGCACTCTGGGACCCCGTAATTCACATCTGGGGACATGCACTCTGGGACTAAAATGCACCTGGGACCCCCAAAAATGCACCTGGGACCCCAAAATTCACACCTGGGAATCCAAAAATCCACCTGGGACCTCAAATCTGAGCTGGGGACCCCAAATGCACCTGAGACTCTTAAAATATATTTGGGGGCCTCATACTCACATCTGGGACCCCCAGCGTTCACACCTGGGATCCCAAAATTGCACCTGGGACTCAAATTCACATCTGGGAACCCAAAATATACCTGGGGAATCCCAAATCCCACCTGGGACATCTCTAAATCTGGGCTGGGGCTCTCAAAAATCCACCTGGGACCCCATAAAAATGGACTTGGGACTCCCAAAATTCACACCTGGGAACCTCCAAATTTACCTGGGAACCCCCTGTTTAGCAGCCGCCCCGGGGCTTCGACAACTGCACGGGTGAGTCCCCAAAATGCACCTGGGACTCTGCACCACATCTGGGACCCCAGGGCCTGATGCCACCTGGGGGCCCTAAAATTCACATGTGGGACCCCAAAATATACCTGGGGCTTCTAAAATGCACCTTGAGGGGCCTCCTCAAAATGCACCTGGGAACCCAAAATGCACTCTGGGACACCCCAAAAATGCACCTGGGACACCCTCTTAAAAATGCACCTGGGACCCCTGCAAAATGCACCTGGAATTCCAAAATGCACCTGGGACCCCCAAAATTACACCTGGGGGGCCCCCAAAATTCACATCTGGGACCTCAAAATGTACCTTTGGGGGCTTCAAAATGCACCTGAGGGGCTCTGCAAATTCACCTGGGAACCCAAAATGCACCTGGGACCTAAATTCACATCTGGGACCCCGTGGCCCACATCTGGGACCTCAAAAATGCACCTGGGGGGCCCCAAAATGCACCTGGGAACCCAAAATTCACACCTGGGAACTAAAAATCCACCTTGGGACCTCAAATCTGGAGCTGGGGACCCCAAAAATGCACCTGAGATTCCCTATGAACCACACCTGACGGAAATTCACACCTGGGACCCCAAAATGCACCTGGGACCCTAAAATATATTTGGGGCCTCTAAATTCACATCTGGGACTCTGCACCACACCTGGGACCCTAAAATGCACTCTGTGGACTTAAACATCCACACCTGGGACCCCAAAATGCACCCTGGGACCTCCTTTAAAAATTCACATCTGGGACCTCAAAATGCACACCTGGGAATCCAAAATGCACCTGGGAATCCAAAATGCACCTGGGACCCCTAAAAATCCACCTGGGACACCCCCAAAAATGCACTCTGGGATCCAAAAATGCACCTGGGATCCAAAATGCACCTGGGGACCCCAAAAATTCACACCTGGGACCCCAAAATGCACCTGGGACCCCAAAATTCACACCTGGGACTCCCAAAATGCACCTTGGGACGCCTCCAAAATGCACCTGGGGCTCCCTGAAATGCACCTGGGGGCCCTAAAAATGCACCTGGGACCCCTAAAAATGCACCTGGGAACACAAAATCCACTTGGGACACCCTAAAATGCACCTGGGGCTCCTCAAAATGCACTTTGGGGACCCCAAAATTCACACCTGGGACTTCTAAATTTCTCCTCCTGACCTCCCTGAAACTGCTCTGGGAACCCCCAAACGGTTTTGGGACCCCCAAATTTCTCCTCTGGAGCCCCCTAAATTGCTCTTGGGACTCCCCTTAAAGTGCTTTTGGGACCCTCCCAGGGACTCCCCTAAAATGCCAGTGCCTCCTGAACTCCCCAAGGACCCCCTAAAAACCCCCATTTAATAAGGTCAGGCTCCCCCAAACTGCTCTTGGGACCCCATAAATTGTTCTCTGGGCCCCCAAAACTGCTCTGGGACCCCCCAATTTATCCTGACTCCCCAAAACTGCTCTGGGACCCCTAAACTGCTTTTGGGGACCCCCAGGGACCCCAAAGTGCCCAAGAGACTCCCCCAGGGACCCTCAAAATTGCCAAAAGTGTCTCCTAACTCCCCCAAGGACACCAAAGTTCCCCAAAACTCCCATTTAACTGGGTCAGGCCCCCCCAAACTGCTCTGGGGACCCCCATAAATTGTTCTGAGACCCCCTAAATTTAGTCCTGACTTCAAACTGCTCTGGGACTCCCTAAACTGCTCTGGGACCCTCCCAGTGACTCCCCCAAAATGCCAAAGTGCCTCCAACTCCCCCAAGGACCCCAAACCCCATTTAATAAGGTCAGGCTCCCAAACTGCTCTGGGACTCCCCTAAATTGCTCTGGGACCCTCCCCAGTTGTTGCTGCCCCCTCAGGGGACCCCAAAGTGCCCCCCAGACTCCACCCAGGGACCCTCAAAAATGCCAAAGTGCCTCTGAACTCCCCAGGGACCCCTTCAAAACCCCCATTTAATGAGGTCAGGCTCCCAAACTGCTTCTGGGACCCCCATAAATTGTTCTGGGCTCCCCTAAAACTGCTCTGGGACCCCCACTTCTATCCTGGACCCCCCAAAACTGCTCTGGGACCCCTAAACTGCTTTGGGATCAGGGACCCCTAAAGAGTGCCCTAGACTCCCCCCAGGGACCCCCAAAATGCCAAAGTGTCTCCAAACTCCCCTAAGGACACCAGCTCCCAAAACTCTCATTTAATGGGGTCAGGCTCCGGAACTGCTCTTGGGACCCCATAAATTGTTCTGAGACCCCCACCCCTATCCTGACTCCCCAAAATTGCTCTGGGACCCCCAGGGACCCCAAAAAGTGCTCCTAACTGCCCCCAGGGACCCCTAAAACCCCCATTTAATGGGGTCAGGGCTCCCCAAACTGCTCTGGGGACCCCTAACTGCTCTGGGCCCCCCAAATTGCTCTGACCCCTATGGTCTATCCTGGACTCCCCTAAATTGCTTTGGGACCCCCCAGGAACCCCAAAAGTGCTCGGAACTGCCCCAAGGACACCAAAGTTCCCCCAAAACCCCCATTTAATGGGGTCAGGCCCCCAAACTGCTCTTGGGACCCCCATAAATTGCTTTGAGACCCCCAAATTTATCCTGGACCCCCCTAAAATTGCTCTTGGGACTCCCAACTGCTCTGGGACCCCCTAGGGACCCCAAAAGTGCTCTCCTAACTGCCCCCAAGGGACCCCCTAAAACCCCCATTTAACAGGGTCAGGCTGTTCCCAGCTGCTCTGGGACTCCCCCAAATTGCTCTGGGACCCTCCCCAGCTGCTGCTGCTCCCAGGGACCCCAGGAGTGCTCTCGGGCAAGCCCAGGACTGGCCCCCGAGATGAAGGCTAAGCGATGCAGCGCTGCTTCACCGCCATGCAGTCCCGAGGAGGACAAGGACAGGGACGGAGGAGCTGCTCATGAGCTGCTGCAGGTCTGCTGCAGGATGCACTGCCTTCACCATTCCACTGGAGCAGGGAGCCTGCCTGGGTGGGTCTGGAAATGCCAAAGTCATCCCAAAAAATCCCCAAAAAAATCCCCACCAGAGTCACCCCAAAACTCCTCAAAGAATCGGCCAGAAATCGCTGGAAGAGCTCGGGAGCCCAGCTCCAGTGCCAGGGCACCATGGACTGGAGCAGGGAGCTCCCTGCCTGGGTGGGTCTGGAAAATCGAAAATCCCAAAAAATCTCACCAGAGTCACCCCAGAATCCCCCAAAATCTCTGGAAAAATTGGACCAGAATCGCCCTAAAACCCAAAATGTGACCAGGATTGTCCCTAAAATCCCTAAAAATCTGAGCAAAATCACCCAAAATCCCAAAACTGGGACCAGATTTGCCCAAAAATCCCACAAAATCTCTGAAAAATTTGATCAGCATCACCCCAAAAATCCCCAAAAGAATCGCCTAAAATCACTGGAAAGAGCTCCGAGCCCAGCCCCAGTGCCAGGGCACCATGGAGTGGGAGCAGGGAGCCCCCTGCCCGGGTGGGTCTGAAAATCCCCAAAAATCCCAAAAAATCTCACCAGAGTCACCCCGAGAATCCCCCAAAAATCTCTGGAAAAAATTGGACCAGAATCGCCCTCAAAACTCCAAAAATGTGACCAGGATTGTCCTAAAAAATCCCCAAAAATCTGAGCAAAAATCACCCAAAAAACTCCCAAAAAAATCTGACCAGATTTGCCCAAAAATCACACACAAAAATCCCACAAAAATTCTGGAAAAATCCGCACCAGACACCCCAAAAAATCCCCCTAAAGAATCGGCCAAGAAAATCGCTGAAGAGCCCGGTGCCCAGCTCCAGTGCCAGGGCACCATGGACTGGAGCAGGGAGCCCCTGCCTGGGTGGGTCTGGAACCCCCAAAAATCCCTGCAAAAAATCTCACCCAGAGTCACCCCCGAATCCCCCAAAAATCTTTGAAATAATTTCTGACCAGAATTGCCCCAAAACCCCTAAAAATGTGACCAGGATCGTCCAAAAAATCCCAAAAATCTGGAGCAAAAATCACCCAAAAAATCCCAAAAAATCTGAGAGCAAAATCACCCTTGCAAAAATCCCAAAAAATCTGACCAGATTTGTCTCAAAAATCCCAATAAAAATTCTGGAAAAAATCTGACCAGAATCATCCCAAGAATCCCCTGAGAATTGCCCAGAAATTTCCAGGGAAACCAACCAGAATCACCCCCGAAAACCCCAAAAATCTGCATCAGAGTTGGGCCCAAAAAACTCCAAAAATTTGACCCAGAATCACCCTAAAAACCCCAAAAATCTGACCAGAATCAACCCAAAACCCCCAAAATCTGGACCAGAATTACCCCAAACATCCCAAAAATCTGACCAAAAATCACCCAAAAAATCCCCCAAAATCTCTGAAAAAATCTGATCAGTAATAGCCCCAAAAATCTCAAAAAACCGACCAGAATCATCTAAAACTCGTAAAAATCTGACCAGATTTGCCTCAAAAATCCCCCAAAAATCTGTGAAAAAATCTGACCAGAGTTACCCCAAAAATCCTTAAAAGAATGGCCCCCAAAAATTTCCTGAAATCATCCCAAAAATCCCCAAAGATCTGGACCATAATCACCCCAAAACCCCAAAAATCTGATCAGATCACAAAAATCCCCAGAAAAATTCTCTGAAAAATCTGATCAGAATCACCCTCAAAAATCCCAAAAAATCTGACCAGAATCACTCCAAAAATCCCTAAAAATCTGGACCAGATTTGCCCAAAAATCCCACAAAATCTCTGAAAAATCTGACCAGAATCATCCCAAGAATCCCTGAGAATTGCCCCAAAAAATCTCCAGGAAAATCCAACCAGAATCACCCCAAAAAACCCCAACCGATCAGAGTTGGCCCAAAAAACTCCAAAAATTTGACCCAGAATCACCCCAAAACCCCCCAAAAAATCTGTCCAAAATCAACCCAAAAATCCCACAAAAATCTGACCAAATCAACCAAAAAACCCCCAAAATCTGACCATAATCACTCCCAAAACCCCAAAAAATCTGATCAGGATCACCCCAAAATCCCCTAAAAAATTTCTGAAAAAATCTGATCAGAATCACCTCAAAAATCCCAAAAAATCTGACCAGAATCACTCCAAAAATCCCAAAAAATCTGGACCAGATTTGCCCAAAAAATCCCACACAAAATCTCTGAAAAAATCTGACCAGAATCATCCCAAGAATCCTGAGAATTGCCCCCAAAAATCTCCCAGGAAAATCCAACCAGAATCACCCCAAAAACCCCAAAAAAATCCGATCAGAGTTGGCCCAAAAACTCCAAAAATTTGACCTAGAATCACCCCAAAACCCCCAAAAATCTGTCCAAAATCAACCCAAAAATCCCAAAAAAATCTGACCAAAATCAACCAAAACCCCCAAAATCTGACCAGAATTACCCCAAAATCCTCAAAAACCCCTGAAGAACTCGGGAACAGAATTATCCCAAAGAACCCCAAAAATCTGACCAGAATCACCCCAAAAATCCAAAAAAATGTGACTAGAATCACCCCAAAAAACCCCAAAATCCCACCAGAATCCAGCCCAAAAATGCCCTGAAATCACCCCCAAATCCCCAAAAAATCTGGCCAAAATCATCCCAAAAAATCCCCCAAAAATCCCCAAAGTATCACCCCAATCCTGGCCTCTGAGGCTGACTTTGCCCTCACCATGGACTGGAGCAGGAGCTCTGCCTGGGTGGGTCTGAAAATCCCAAAAAATCCCAAAAAAATTTGACCAGAATTACCCCAAAAATCCTCAAAAAACCCCCGAAAAAATTCGACCAGAATTGTCCCAAAGAACCCCAAAAACGTGACCAGGATCGTCCCAAAAATCCCAAAAAATCTGAGCAAAATCACCCTAAAAATCCCAAAAAATCTGAGCAAAATCACCCCAAAAATCCCAAAAAATCTGACCAGATTTGCCCAAAAAATCCCACAAAATCTCTGAAAAAATTTGATCAGAATCATCCCAAGAATCCCTGAGAATTGCCCCAGAAATCTCCAGGAAAATCCAACCAGAATCACCCCAAAAATCTCCAAAAACCCCAAAAAAATCCGATCAGAGTTGCCCCAAAAAACTCCAAAAACCTGACCCAGAATCACCCCAAAAACCCCAAAAAATCTGACCAGAATCAACCCAAAAAAACCCCCCAAATCTGACCAGAATTACCCCAAACATCCCAAAAAATCTGACCAAAATCACCCCAAAAATCCCAAAAAATCTGACCAAAATCACCCAAAAAATCCCCCAAAATCTCTGAAAAAATCTGATCAGTATTGCCCCAAAAATCTCAAAAAAATCCGACCAGAATCACTCCAAAAATCCCAAAAAAATCTGACCAGATTTGCCCAAAAATCCCCAAAATCTCTGAAAAAATCCACCCAGAATTACCCCAAAAATCCCTGAAAGAATCGCCCCAAAAATGCCCTGAAATCACCCCAAAAATCCCCAAAAAATCTGACCATAATCACCCCAAAAACCCAAAAAAAATCTGACCAGGATCACCCCAAAAATCCCCAAAAATCTCTGAAAAAATCTGATCAGAATCACCTCAAAAATCCCAAAAAATCTGACCAGAATCACTCCAAAAATCCCAAAACATCTGACCAGATTTGCCCAAAAATTCCCCAAAATCTCTGGAAAAATCCTCTAGAATTACCCCAAAAACCCCAAAAATGTGACCAGAATCACCCCAAAAATCCCAAAAAATCTGACCAAAATCACCCCCAAAATCTCTGAAAAAATCTGACCAAAATCACCCCCAAAATCTCTGAAAAAATCTGACCAAAATTACCTCAAAAATCCCAAAAAATCTGACCAGATTTGACCCAAAAACCCCCAAAATCTCTGAAAAAACTGACCCGAATCACCCCAAAAACTCCCTATCTGATCAGATTTGCCTCAAAAATCCCCAAAAATCCCACCAGTCACCCTCAAAAATCCCCCAAAATTTCCAAAAACCCCCAAAACCCCAAAAATTTCTCCCTCAAACTCTAAATTTAACCCCCTTGTCCTCCAAATTCTGCCCCAAATTCACCTAAATTTAACCCCCAAATCCCCCAAATTTAACCCCAAATCCCCCAAATTCTGCCCAAATCTCCCAAATTTAACCCCCTTACCCCCCAAATTCCCCCAAATTTCCCCAATAACCCAAATTTAACCCCTTACCCCCAAATTCCCCCAAATTTCCCCCCAGTAACCTCAAATTTAACCCCCTTACCCCCAAATTCTCAATAACCCAAATTTAACCCTTACTCCCCCAAATTTCAATTTCAATAACCTAAATTTAACCCCTAATCCCCAAATCCCCCAATGACCCTAAATTTAACCCCTTACCCCTAATTTTAACTCCTTACCCCCCCAAATTTAACCCCTTGCCCCTCAAATTCTGCCCAAATCCCCCTAAATTTCCCTCCTAATAACCTAAATTTAACTCCTTGACCCCCAAATCCCCCAATAACCCAAATTTGAAACCCCTAAATCCCTAAAATTTAACGTCCCCTTGTTCCCCACTTCAAACCCCCAGTAACCCTCTAAATTTAACCCCCAACTCTCAGATTTAACTCCCTAACCTCCCAAATCCCTCCAATAACTCAAATTTAACCCTTGCTCCCCAAATTCCCCCCCCCAAACCCCCCAGTGACCTGGTTTAACCCCTTATCCTCCAAATTTAACCCCTTGCTCCCCAACCCCCCCCTCAAAACCCCCCCAGTAACCCCAGAATTTAACCCTAAATGCCCCTAAATTTAACCCCTAACCTCCCAAATCCTCCAATAACTCAAATTTAACCCTGCTCCCCAAATTCTCAAACTCCTCCCCAGTGACCTGGGTTTAACCCTTATCCCCAAATTTAACCCCCTTGTCTCCCAAATTCCCCCTCAAACCCCCCCCAGTGACCCCAAATTTAACCCCAAATGCCCCTAAATTTAACCCCCTAACCTCCCAAACCCTCCAATAACTCAAATTTAACCCTTGCTCCCCAAATTCCCCCTCAAACCCCCCAGTGACCCGGGTTTTTAACCCTTATCCTCCAAATTTAACCCCTTGCTCCCCAAATTTCCCCCAAAACCCCCCAGTGACCTGGGTTTAACCCCTTCCTCCCCCAGGCTGGCTCATGAGGGCTCTCCAGCCCCAAGAAGAGCTAGGGAGCTGCCTCTGAGCCCCAGGGACCTCCCCCAGGCTCCCCAAGCTCTCGGCTCCCCAGGCGGGGGAGCCCCCCAGCCAGAGGGGGTCCTGCCTCAAGGGCGAGTTCCCCACCAAGTTTGGGAACCGAACGTGTTCGGTGAAGGGAGAACAGCCTCGTCCAGCTCCAGGTCCCGGCCACGCTCGTCCTCTCGCTCCCCTGGGAGGCACTGCCAGCGTAGGTGAGACCAAAAACCCCCAAAACATCTCCCAAAAATATCCCTGAGGCACCCCAAAAAATCCCCCAAAAAATCCACCCCAGAATCCCCAAAAAATCCCAAAATCTGCCCCTCGTGTTCCCGTCCCGCTTCTCATCTCGGGCTCACCTGGAGGCACTGCTGGTACAGGTGAGACCCCAAAACCCCAAAAACATCCCTCAAAAATATCCCTGGGGCACCCCAAAACATCCCCAAAAAATCCCCAAAAAAATCTACCCTAGAACACCCAAAAATCCCCAAAAATCCCAAAATCTGCCCCCTGTTCCCTGCCCCGCTCCTCATCCCCGTCACCTGGAGGCACTGCTGGTGCAGGTGAGATCCCAAAACCCCAAAACATCCCCCTAAAAATAGCCCTCTGAGTGCACCCTAAAAACATCCCGAAAAAATCCCCAAAAAAATTCCCACCCTAGAACACCTCAAAAATCCCCCAAAAATCCCAAAATCTGCCCCGTGTTCCCGTCCCTCCGCTTCTCATCTCAAGCCACCTGGAGGCACTGCCGGTAGGTGAGACCCCAAAACTCCCCAAAACATCCCCAAAAATATCCCCAAAAATATCCCTGAGGCACCCCAGAAAACAATCAAAAAAATCCCGAAAAATTCTACCCCCAGAACCCCCAAAAATCCCCAAAAATCCCCCAAAAAAATCTCCCAAAAAATCCCAAAAAATTCCAAAAAAATCCCCAAAAAATTCCAAAAAAATCCCCAGTATAACCAGTATAACCAGTATAACCAGTAGAACCAGTAGAACCAGTAGAACCCAGTATAACCAGCACTCCCAGTATAACCAGTATAACCAGCACTCCCAGTATAACCAGCACTCCCAGTATAACCAGTATAACCAGTATAACCAGTATAACCCAGTGATAACCGATGCCCTCTCAGTATAGTCCAGTATAACCAGTATAACCAGTATAACTAGTATAACCAGTATAATCAGCACTCCCAGTATAACCAGTATAACCAGTATAACCAGTATAACCAGTATAACTCTCCCCGCAGTGACTCCGGCTCAGACTCCCCCAGCTCCGGCCCCGATCCCCGAGGGCTCGTGGGGTCCTCAAGGTCCGGGGCCGGGGGCCCTGGAGAGGGGCTGGGCTCACGCTTCAGCCAAGAGGTACTGGGGTATACTGGGGTATACTGGGAGGGACTGGGAATGGGGTTGGGTTATACTGGGGGCACTGGGAATGGGACTGGGAGGGACTGGGAATGGGATTGGGTTATACTGGGGACACTGGGAATGGGACTGGGAGGGACTAGGGGCACTGGGAATGGGACTGGGGATGGACTGGGAGCACTGGGAATGAGATTGGATTATACTGGGAGCACTGGGAATGGGACTGGGATGGACTGGGAGCACTGGGAATGGGATGGGGTTATACTAGGGGCACTGGGAATGGGACTGGGATGGACTGGGAGCACTAGGGAGGCACTGGGAATGGACTGGGAGGGACTGGGAATGGGATTGGGTTATACTGGGAGCACTGGGAGCCCTGGAGAGGGTGGCTGGGGCACCAGCTGCAAGAGGTACTGGGGTATACTGGGGTATACTGGGAGGGGACTGGGAATGGATTGGGAGCACTGGGAATGGGACTGGGAGGGACTGGGAGGGCACTGGGGAGCACTGGGAATGGGACTGGAATGGACTGGGAGGGACTGGGAATGGGATTGGGTTATACTAGGGGGCACTGGGAATGGGATTGGGATGGACTGGGAGCACTGGGAATGGGACTGGAATGGACTGGGAGCACTGGGAATGGGATTGCTATACTGGGGCACTGGGAATGGGACTGGGAGGGACTGGGGGCACTGGGAATGGGACTGGTATGGACTGGGAGCACTGGGAATGGGACTGGGAGGGACTGGGGGCACTGGAGGCACTGGGAATGGGACTGGAATGGACTGGGAGCACTGGGAATGGGATTGGGTTATACTGGGAGCACTGGGAATGGGACTGGGGAGGGACTGGGGGCACTGGGAATGGGACTGGTATGGACTGGGAGCACTGGGGATGGGACTGGGAGGGACTGGGGGACACTGGGAATGGGACTTCGGAGGGACTGGGAGCACTAGGGATGGGACTGGGGAGGGACTAGGGCACTAGGGAATGGGATTGGGTTATACTGGGGAAATGGACTGGGAGGGACTGGGGAATGGGATTGGGTTATACTGGGGAATGGACTGGGAGGGACTGGGAATGGGATTGGGTTATACTAGAGCACTGGGAATGGAACTGGGATGGACTGGGAGCACTGGGAGGGACTGAGAGGGACTGGGAATGGGAGTGGGAATGGGATTGGGGTTATACTAGGGAGCACTAGGGAATGGGACTGGGGAGGGACTAGGGCTGGGAATGGGACTGGGGATGGACTGGGGCTCCTAGGAGGGCACTAGGGTCTGGGGGCACTGGGATTCATGCACTATGGGAGGACTAGGGATGGGACGGCTAGGGAATGGGACTGGAGGAATGGGATTGGCTGTTCGTTCGTCGGGTCCTGGGAGGGACTGGGCGGGTGATTTTCTGTTCTGTCCCTACAAGTCCCATTTTCCATTTCCATTTCCCCATTCCATTTCCATTTTTCCATTCCACTTTCCATTTCCCCTATCCCATTTCCATTCCATTTTCCATTTTCCATTCCATTTTCCCCATTTCTCCATTTCCTCCATTTCCTCCATTTCCATCCCATTTTCCCCATTTCCCCAAATCCATTTCCTCGTCCATTTCCCATTTCTCCATTTCCGTCCTTTTTCCATTTCCATTTTTCCTCCATTTTCGATCCATTTCCATTTCCCCATTCCCCATTTTCCCATTTTCCCATTCCATTTTATCCGTCCATTCCATTTCACTTTCCCATTTCTCCATTTCCCCAAATCCATTTCCATTTCCATTTCCGTCCCATTTCCATTCTTTCCATTTTCCATCCCATTTTCCGTCCCATCCATTTTCCATTTCCATTTTCCGTCCCCATCCCATTTTCCCATTTCACTTTCCATTTTTCCATTTCCATTTTCCATTTCCCATTTCGTCCATTTCCATTTCCGTCTCCATTTCCTCCATTTTCCCATTTTCCGTTTCCATTTTCCATTCCATTTCCGTCCGTTTTGTCCGTCATTTTCCTCATTTTCCCGTTTCCGTTCTCCATTTCCTTTCCATTTTCCTTCCGTTTCGTTTCTCCGTTTCCATTTTCCGTTTCGTCCATTTCGTCCATTGTGTCCGTCCATTTCCGTTTCCATTTTCCGTCTCGTCCATTTCCTGTTTCCATTTTCCTCCGTTTCTCTCGTCCATTTTCCCATTTTCCTCCGTTTCCATTTTCCGTCATTCCATTTTCCCATTTCCGTCCATTTTCCACAGTCCATTTCCTGGAGTCCGTTTCCATTTTCCATTTCCGTCCGTTTCCATGTGTCCGTTTTCCTTTTCCGTTTCCGTTCCATTTTTCCCAAGTCCGTTTCCGTCCTGTTCCGTTTTCAAGATCCGTTTCCGTTTCCGTCCGTTTCCATTTCCGTCCTCCATTTCCTTTCCATTTCCGTGTTTCCCGTTTCGCGTGTCCGTTTCAAGTCCATTTTCCGTTTCCGTTCCGTTTCCCGTTTCCTGGTCCGTTTTCCGTTTCCGTCTCCTGTTCCATTTCCGTTTCTGTCCGTTCCGTCCATCTCCGTTTCCATTTTTCCGTCTCGTTATCCGTCATTTTCAAAGTCCGTCCGTTTGTTCCATTTTTTTCTCCGTTTCCATTCGTTTTCCATGTGCCAAGTCATTTCCCGTGTGTTTCCGTCCATTTCCTCAAAGTCCGTTTTCATTTTCCATTTCGTTTCCCCGTCCGTTTTCCATTTTTTTCCAGATCCATTTTCAAGATCCGTTGTTGTCAGTCCATTTTCGTTCAAGTCTGTTTTCGTTTTCCTCAGTCCGTTTCAGTCATTCCACAGTCCCGTTTTCCACAAAGTCGTTTCCCCAAGTCCATTTCGTTTCCTCCGTTTCCCCAGGTTTTCCGTTTCCTCGTTTTCTCCATTTCCCAAAGTCCATTTCATTTTCCTTGGTTTCCCAAAGTCCATTTCCGCGTTTCCCCAGGTTCCGTTTTCCTCCCTTCCATTTCACGTTCCGTTTTTCGTTTCCACGTTTTTCCTTGGTCCGTTTCTCCACAGATCCGTTTCCATTTGTTTCCATTTCCATTTTCCTTTTCCGTCCGTTTCCTCGTTCCACGTTTCCGTGATCCGTCCGTTTTCCATGTCCGTTTCCATTTTCCATTTTCGTCTGTCCGTTCCATCTTTTCCGTTTCCGTCGTCCAGTTTCCATTTCCCCGTTTCATTTTCCCCGGTCCATGTGTCCTTTTCCTTTTCCTTCCATGTGTCCGTCCATGTCCGGTCCATTTTCCGTTTGTGGCCGGCCTCGGCTCGTGTGCCAGCCCCAGATGTCTGTGGGATCCGTCACCTGGATGCCCGGTCACGTCGGGCCGTGCGCGGTGGCTTCGACTGTCCGTGTCCAAAGTCCGTCAGTATCCAAAAGTCCGGGTCACGCGCAGTGGCAAGATGTCGTCATCAGTCCACCTGTGCTCACCTGCGGCGACCCGGCCACCGTCCAGACCTGTGCGTTGAGCTCTGAACATCCCAAAATATCCAAAATCCAACTTCATGTACCCCAAAACCCCAAAATCAGCCCAAAGTCCGAGAATCCGGACAGAGTGCCCCCAAAATCCAGCCCAAAATCCCACCTGAGGCTCACCTGTGCTCCTGACCCGGCCACTGTCAGACCTGTGCCGGTGGTGGCCTACAAAATCCCAATATCAAAATATCAAAATCCATCCCAGAAAGATATCCCAGATCCAGATCCAAATGGCCCATCCCAAAATCCATCCCAAATCCCACTGGGGCTCACCTGTGCTCCTGACCGTGCCACCGTCAGACCTGTGCCGGTGGAGGACTAAAAATATCCCAAAGATATCCAAGTCAAAAAACATCCAAAAAATCCAAATCAAAAATACCCCCAAAACCCCAAAATCCAGCCTAAAATATCCAAAATCCATCCCAAAATCCCACCCGAGGCTCACCTGTGCTCCTGACCCGGCCACCGCGTCAGACCTGTGCCGGTGGTGACCGTCCCAAAACATCCAAAATATTCAAAATATCCCAGCATCCCAAATCCAGATCAAAATAGCCCAAAAACCCAAAATCCAGCCTAAAGATCCCACCTGAGGGCTCACCTGTGCTCCCGACCCGGCCACCCGTCAGACCTGTGCTGGTGAGTGACACAAATATCCAAAATCCATCCCAGAATATCCAAAATCCAGATCAAAATACCCCAAAAACCCCAAAATCCAGCCCAAAATATCCAAAATCCAGCCCAAAATCCCACCTGAGGCTCACCTGTGCTCCCGACCCGGCCACCGTCAGACCTGTGCCGGTGAGTGACACAAAATATCCCAAAATATCCAAAATCCAACTTCATGTACCCCAAAAACCCCAAAATCCAGCCCAAAATATCGAAAATCCAGATCAAAATGCCCCAAAAACCCCAAAATTCCACCCGAGGCTCACCAGCGCCCCCGACCCGGCCACCGTCAGACCTGTGCCGGTGAGTGACACAAAATATCCCAAAATATCCCAAAATATCCAAAATCCATCCCAAAATATCCCAAATCCAGATCAAAATAGCCCAAAAATCCCAAAATCCAGCCCAAAATCCCACCTGAGGCTCACCTGTGCTCCTGACCCGGCCACCGTCAGACCTGTGCCGGTGAGTGACCCAAAATATCCCAAAATATCCAAAATATCCAAAATATCCCAAAAACATCCAAAAATCCAAATCAAAATACCCCAAAAACCCCAAAATCCAGCCCAAAATATCCAAAATCCATCCCAAAATCCCACCCGAGGCTCACCTGCGCTCCCGACCCGGCCACCGTCAGACCTGTGCCGGTGATTGACCCAAAATACCCAAAATCCATCCCAAAATATCCAAAATCCAGATCAAAATACCCCAAAACCCCCAAAATCCAGCCCAAAATATCCAAATCCATCCCAAAGTATTCAAAATCCGTCCCAAAATATCCCAAATCCATCCCAAAATATCCAAATTGTATCCCAGAATATCCAAAATGTGCCCAAAATACCCAAAATTTATCCCAAAATACCCAAAATCCACCCAAAATACCCAAAACCCACCCAAAATATCCAAAATCCATCCCAAAATATCCCAAAATACCCAAAATTTATCCCAAAATACCCAAAATCCACCCAAAATATCCAAAATCCATCCCAAAATATCCAAAATGTTCCCAAAATACCCAAAATTTATCCCAAAATATCCCAAATCCATCCCAAAATATCCCAAAATATCCAAAATACCCAAAATCTATCCCAAAATATCCAAAATTTATCCCAAAATATCCAAAATTTATCCTAAAATATCTCAAATCCATCCCAAAATATCCCAAAATACCCAACATTTATCCCAAAATATCCAAAATGTTCCCAAAATATCCAAAATTTATCCCAAAATACCCAAAATCCACCCAAAATATCCCAAAATATCCAAAATTTATCCCAAAATATCCCAAAATGTTCCCAAAATATCCAAAATTTATCCCAAAATATCCCAAAATTTATCCCAAAACCCCCCAAATTTTGGGAATTTTTTGGGGTTTTTTTTGGTTTTGGTTTTTGCTCCGGTCCCAGATTTGGGATTTTTTGGTGATTTTTGGGTTAATTTTGGATTTTTTTAATATTTTTGGATAATTTTGGGATATTTTGGATAATTTGGGGTTTATTTTGGATATTTTTGGGTATTTTTGGGTTAATTTTGGAATTTTTTTTTAATAATTTTGGGATGAATCTTTTGGGATATTTTGCTTTTGGATATTTCTTTGATTTTTATCTTTGGATTTTTGGATATTTCGTTTTTAAAATATTTTTGGATATTTTAGGGTATTCCAGATCTTTTGGACATTTCTAAGTACTTTTAGGTTAATTCCCTGGATATCTTTGGCTATTTATTAGCATGTATCTGGATATTTTTTGGGGTTTTTTTATATTTTTGGATATTTTTGGGTATTTTTGGGTTAATTTTGGTTATTTTTGGATAATTTTGGATGTTTTTGGATATATTTGGATATTTTGGGTTTATTTTGGATATTTTTGGATTTTTTTTTATTTTTTTGGATCATTTTCGATATTTTTGGGTATTTTTGGGTTAATTTTGGAATTTTTTTTAATAATTTTGGATATTTTGGATATTTTTGGGTTTATTTTGGATTTTTTGGATATTTTTGGGGTTTTTTTTATATTTTTGGATATTTTTGGGTATTTTCGGGTTTTTTTGATATTTTTGGGTATTTTTGGGTTAATTTTGGATATTTTTGGATAATTTGGATGTTCTGGATATACTTTGGATATCTTTAGGGCTTTATTCTTGGATATATCTTTGGACACTTTGGATATTTTTTTGGCTTTATCTTTGGATCTTTGAATATCTTTTGGTTTTTTATATTTTTGGATAATTTTGGAATTTTTTTTATATTTTTGGGTATTTTTGGGTTAATTTTGGATATTTTGGATATTTTGGGGTTTATTTTGGTTTTTTTGATGATTTTTGGGGGTTTTTTAAATATTTTTGGGTATTTTTGGGTATTTTTGCATATTTTTTGATTTATTTTGGATATTTTTGGATATTTTTGTATATTTTTGGATAATTTTGGATATTTTTTGATATTTTTGCTTATTTTTGGATATTTTTGGATAATTTTGGGTATTTTTGGCAGGTTCTGCGTCAGGCCCTGTCCCTGGTCCCAGATTTGGGATTTTGGGTTAATTTGGGTTTATTCGGTTATTCTTGTATATTTTTGGATAATTCTGGATAATTTTGGATAATTTTGGACAATTTTGGATATTTTTTGGCAGGTTTTGAGGCAGGCCCTGTGCCTGGTGCGCTCCCACTGGTCCCAGATTTGGGATTTTGGGTTAATTTGGGTTTATTCGGTTATTCTTGTATATTTTTGTATATTTTTGGATAATTCTGGATAATTTTGGATAATTCTGGATATTTTTGGATAATTTTGGACAATTTTGGATATTTTTTGGCAGGTTCTGCGTCAGGCCCTGTCCCTGGTGCGCTCCCACTGGTCCCAGATTTGGGATTTTGGGTTAATTTGGGTTTATTCGGTTATTTTTGTATATTTTTGGATAATTCTGGATATTTTTTGATATTTTTGCTTATTTTTGGATATTTTTGGATAATTTTGGGTATTTTTGGCAGGTTCTGCGTCAGGCCCTGTCCCTGGTCCCAGATTTGGGATTTTGGGTTAATTTGGGTTTATTCGGTTATTCTTGTATATTTTTGGATAATTCTGGATAATTTTGGATAATTTTGGACAATTTTGGATATTTTTTGGCAGGTTCTGCGTCAGGCCCTGTCCCTGGTGCGCTCCCACTGGTCCCAGATTTGGGATTTTGGGTTAATTTGGGTTTATTCGGTTATTCTTGTATATTTTTGGATAATTTTGGATATTTTTGGATAATTTTTGGACAATTTTGGATATTTTTTGGCAGGTTTTGAGGCAGGCCCTGTCCTGAGTGCGCTCCACTGGTCCCAGCACCGGGACCACGCCTGAGCCTCATGAGCAGCTCAAGTCGCTCGCGGCAGGACCTGACGGGGTCAGCGGGCTGGGGGGAGTTTGGGGGAATTTGGGGGTCTTGGGGGCTTGGGGGGGAGTCTCAGGTGGATTTGGGGGAGGATTTGTGGGGGATTTGGGGGTCTCAGGGGGCTTAGGGGGCAATTTGAGGGAATTTGAGGTGGATTTGGGGGTCTCAGGGGGCTTGGGGGAATTTGGGGGGGGTTGGGGGGTCTCAGGGGGGCTTAGGGGGATTTGGGGGGGTTTGGAGGGGAATTTGGGGGGTCTCAGATGGGCTTGGGGGATTTGGGGAATTTGGGGGGTCTCAGGGGGTCTCAGGGGGCTTAGGGGCAATTTGGGGGGGTTGGGGGGTCTCAGGGGGCTTGGGGGAATTTGGGGGGCTTGGAGGAATTTGGGGGGATTTGGGGGGGTCTCAGGGGGGCTTAGGGGGGATTTGGGGGATTTGGGGGGGTCTCAGGGGGGGCTTGGGGGAATTTGGGGGGTCTCAGGGGGTTTTGGGGGAGATTTGGGGGGTCTTAGGTGGATTTGGGGGAGGATTTGTGGGGGATTTGGGGGGGTCTCAGGGGGGCTTGGGGGAATTTGGGGGGTTGGGGGTCTCAGGGGGCTTGGGGGATTTGGGGGGTTTGGAGGGGAATTTGGGGGGTCTCAGATGGGCTTTGGGGGGATTTGGGGGGAATTTGGGGGGTCTCAGGGGGTCTCAGGGGGGCTTGGGGGCAATTTGGGGGGGTTGGGGGGGTCTCAGGGGGCTTGGGGGGGAATTTGGGGGGCTTGGAGGGAATTTGGGGGAGTTGGGGGTCTCAGGGGGGCTTGGGGGGATTTGGGGGGATTTGGGGGTCTCAGGGGGGCTTGTTGGGGGGTCTCAGGGGGTTTTGGGGGGAGATTTGGGGGGTCTCAGGTGGATTTGGGGGGATTTGGGGGGATTTGGGGGGATTTGGGGGGTCTCAAGGGGATTTGGGGGAATTTGAGGTGGATTTGGGGGGTCTCAGGGGGGCTTGGGGGGGATTTGGGGAATTTGGGGGGTCTCAGGGGGGCTTGGGGGGGATTTGGGGGGCTTGGAGGGAATTTGGGGGAATTTGGGGGGGGTCTCAGGTGGGCTGGGGGGGATTTGGGGGTCTCAGGTGGGCTTGGGAATTTGGGGGGTCTCAGGTGGGTTTGGGGGAATTTGGGGGTCTCAGGTGGGCTTGGGGAAATTTGGGGGGTCTTAGGTGGGCTTGGAGGGAATTTGAGGTGGGTTTGGGGGGATTTGGGGGAATTTGAGGTGGATTTGGGGGGTCTCAGGTGGGTTTGGGGGGGGATTTAGGGGGGTCTCCAGGTGGGTTTGGGGGGGATTTGGAGTGTTTAAGATTTGAGCCCCCCCACACTGAGCCCCCCTCCCCACATTTTTGAGCCCCTCCCCACACTGAGCCCCCTCCCCACATTTTGAGCCCCCCTCCCACATTAAGACCCTCCCCCACATTTTGAGCCCCCCTCCCCTCGCTGAGCCCCCTCCCCACATTTTGAGCCCCCTCCCCCACATTTTTGAGCCCCTCTCCCACTCTGAGCCCCCTCCCCCTCATTTTGAGCCCCCTCCCACATTGTGAGACCCCCTCCCACATTTTGAGCCCCCTCCCCACATTGAGCCCCCCCTCCCCACACTGAGCCCCCCCACACTGAGCCCCCTCCCCTCATTTTGAGCCCCCCTCCCACATTAAGACCCCTCCCACATTGTGAGCCCCCTCCCCACATTGAGCCCCCTCCCACATTGTGAGCCCCCTCCCACACTGAGCCCCCTCCCCACATTGAGCCCCCTCCCCACATTGTGAGCCCCCTCCCACACTGAGCCCCCCTCCTCACACTGAGCCCCGGCTCCCCACATTTTGAGCCTCCCTCCCCACACTGAGCCCCCTCCCCACATTTTGAGCCCCCTCCCCACACTGAGCCCCCCTCCCACACTGAGCCCCCCTCCCCCACATTTTCAGCCCCCTCCCCACATTTTCAGCCCCCTCCCACATTGTGAGCCCCCCTCCCCACGCTGAGCCCCCCTCCCCACATTTCAGGTCCAGGGCGTCCGGCACCGAAGTTCACGGTCGAGGTTTACGAGACCCACGCCCTGCATCGCCCTGGAGAAGGTGGGGCTGGGGCTCCTTTTGGGGGGGGGTTTTGGGGACCCCCAGAATTTGGGGAGGGGTCCCTGAGGGTCTCCCTGGCCCCCCAGAGGCGACCCACGAGGAGTTCAACCAGTGCCAGACGCAGCTGAAGGCTGCTGCAGGGGGAGAAAGCCTGCCGGGCTGCGTGGGCGAAGTTCACGGCGTACAGGATCCTGTACTGCATGTTCACCAACAACTCGGGAGGTGAGAGCCCAAAACCAGCCCAAAAATATCCCAAAAATGTCCCAAAAATATCCCAAGAATATCCCTAGAATATCCCTAGAATATCCCAAAAACAGCCCAAAAATATCCCAAAAATATCCCAAGAATGTCCCAAAAAATATCCCAAAAACCTACAGGATCCTGTACTGCACGTTCACCAACAACTCGGGAGGTGAGAGCCCCAAAAACAGCCCAAAAATATCCCAAAAACATCCCAAAAATATCCCAAAAATATCCCAAAAACCCAACAGGATCCTGTACTGCATGTTCACCAACAACTCCGGAGGTGAGAGCCCTAAAACAGCCCAAAAACATCCCAAAAATATCCCAAAAACCTGCAGGATCCTGTACTGCATGTTCACCAACAACTCCGGAGGTGAGAGCCCCAAAAACATCCCAAAAATGTCCCAAAAACCCAACAGGATCCTGTACTGCACGTTCACCAACAACTCGGGAGGTGAGAGCCCAAAAACAGCCCAAAAATATCCAAAAAATATCCCAAAAATGTCCCAGAAATATCCCAAGAATATCCCAAAAATATCCCAAAAATACCACAAAAATATCCCAAAAATATCATAAAAATATCCCAAAAATATCCCAAAAACCTGCAGGATCCTGTACTGCATGTTCACCAACAATTCCGGAGGTGAGAGCCCCAAAAACAGCCCAAAAATGTCCCAAAAATATCACAAAAATATCACAAGAATATCCCTAGAATATCCCAAAAATACCCCAAAAATATCCCAAAAATATCCCAAAAACCTACAGGATCCTGTACTGCATGTTAATCAACAACTCGGGAGGTGAGAGCCCCAAAAACAGCCCAAAAATGTCCCAGAAATATCCCAAAAATATCCCAAAAACAGCCCAAAAATATCCCAGAAATATCCCAAAAATATCCCAAAAATATCCCAAAAATACCCCTAAAATATCCCAAAAATAGCCCGAAAATTGCCAAAAAATACCCCAAAAATATCCCAAAAATACCCCAAAAATATCCAAAAAATATCCCAAAAACCTACAGGATCCTGTACTGCATGTTCACCAACAACTTGGGAGGTGAGACCCAAAAATGTCCCAGAAATATCCCAAAAATACCCCAAAAATATCCAAAAAAAATCCCAAAAACATCCCAAAAATATCCCAAAAGTATCCCAAAAATATCCCAAGAATATCCCAAAAATACGCCAAAAACCTACAGGATCCTGTACTGCATGTTCACCAACAATTCCAGAGGTAAAAACACCAAAAACAGCCCAAAAATGTCCCAAAAATATCCCAAAAATATCCCAAAAATACCCCAAAAATATCCCAAATATATCCCAAAAACATCCCAAAAATATCCCAAAAACCCAGCAGGATCCTGTACTGCATGTTCACCAACAACTCGGGAGGTGAGACCCCAAAACAGCCCAAAAGTATCCAAGAATGTCCCAAAAATATCCCAAAAATATCCCAAAAACCCAGCAGGATCCTGTACTGCATGTTCACCAACAACTCGGGAGGTGAGAGCCCAAAAACAGCCCAAAAATATCCCAAAAATATCCCAAAAATACCCCAAAAATATCCCAAATATATCCCAAAAACATCCCAAAAATATCCCAAAAACCTACAGGATCCTGTACTGCACGTTCACCAACAACTCGGGAGGTGAGAGCCCAAAAACAGCCCAAAAATATCCCAAAAACATCCCAAAAATGTCCAAAAAATATTCCAAAAATATCCCAAAAAATCCCAAAACCCAGCAGGATCCTGTACTGCATGTTCACCAACAATTCCGGAGGTGAGAGCCCAAAAACAGCCCAAAAATGTCCCAAAAACATCCCAAAAACATCCGAAAAATATCACAAAAATATCACAAAATTATCCCAAAAATATCACAAAAATATCTCAAAAATATCCCAAAAATATCCCAAAAATATCCCAAAAATACCCCAAAAATATCCCAAAAATATCCCAAAAATATCCCAAAAACATCCCAAAAATATCCCAAAAACCTACAGGATCCTGTACTGCACGTTCACCAACAACTCGGGAGGTGTGAGCCCCAAAAACAGCCCAAATATATCCCAAAAACATCCCAAAAATGTCCCAAAAATATCCCAAAAATATCCCCCAAGTACCCCAAAAATAACCCAAAAATATCCCCAAAATACCCCAGAAATATCCCAAAAATACCCCAAAACCTGCAGGATCCTGTACTGCACGTTCACCAACAATTCAGGAGGTCAGAGGGATAAAAAACCCCAAAAAGTCGGAAGTGACCACTGAGGCTGCTGCCCCAGTGACCCCGGTGTGACCCCAAAAGTGACCCTGACCTCTGTGTGACCCCAGAACTGACCCCGGTGTGACCCCAAAAGTGACCCCAGTGTGACCCCAAAACTGAGCATGACCTCTGTGTGACTCAAAACTGACCCCAGTGTGACCCCAGAACTGACCCTGGTGTGACCCCAAAAGCTGACCCCAGTGTGACCCCAAAAGTGACCCTGACCTCTGTGTGACCTCAAAACTGACCCCGGTGTGACCCCAAAAAGTGACCCTGACCTCTGTGTGACCCCCGAGAACTGACCCCAGTGTGTGACCCCAGAACTGACCCCGGTGTGACCCCAAAAGTGACCTCTGTGTGACCCCAAACTGACCCTGACCTCTGTGTGACCCCAAAACTGGACTCGGTGTGACCCCAGAACTGACCCCTGTGTGACTCCTCAAAGTGACCTCTGTGTGTGACCCCAAACTGGCTAGACCAGTGTGACCCCTAGAACTGACCCCAGTGTGACCCCCAAAACTGACCCTGACCTCTCTGTGACCCCTGAAACTGACCCCAGTGTGACCCCCAAAACTGACCCCTGGTGTGACCTCAAAAACTGCAGGGCTGCCCCTGTTGCCCCCACTGACCCCAATGTGTTCCCACTGACCCCACAGTGACCCCCAATCTCTGTGTGACCAAACTGACTCCTGAGCTCTGTGTGACCCCAAAACTGACCCCAGTGTGACCCCAAAACTGACCCCAGTGTGACCCCAAGCTGGCCCTGAGCTCGTGACCCCAAAACTGACCCTGACTCTCTGTGACCCCAGAACTGGCCCCATCTTAAGCCCCAAAACTGACCCCATGGGCGTGCTGACCCTTTAAAATACTCACCCCAGGGCTGCCCTCGTTGCCCCACTGACCAATGTGTGTTTCCCACTGACCCCCACAGTGACCCCAATCTCTGTGTGACCCCAAACTGACCCTGAGCTCTGTGGGACTCAAAACTGACCCCATGTGACCCCAAAACGACTGACCCTGACCTCTGTGTGACCCTCAAACTGACCCCAGTGTGACCCCAAAACTGACTCGGTGTGACCCCAAAACTGACCCCCAGGGCTGCCTTGCTGTCTCCCACTGACCCCAATGTGTGTTCCCACTGACACAGTGACCCCAATCTCTGTGTGACCCCCAAAACTGACCCCTGACCTCTGTGTGACCCTCTAAACTGACCCTCGGTGTGACCCCAAACTGACCCTAGTGTGACCCCAAAAACTGAGCCTGACCTCTGTGTGACCTTAAACTGACCCCAGTGTGACCCCAAAACTGACCCCAGGGCTGCCCCTGTTGCCCCCACTGACCCCAATGTGTGTTCCACTGACCCTCACAGTGACCCCACAGTGACCCCAATCTCTCTGTGACCCCCAAACTGACCCTGGTGTGTGACCCCAAAACTGACCCTGAGCTCTGTGTGACCCCAGAACTGACGGTGTGACCCCCAAAACTGATCCCTGACACTCTGTGTGACCCCAAACTGACCCTGACTCTCTGTGTGACTCCAAAAGTGACCCTCGGTGTGACCCTACGTGACCCTGACCTCTGTGTGACCCCCAAAAACTGACCCCTGACCTCTGTGTGACCTCAGAACTGACCCTGACTCTGTGTGACCCCAGAACTGACCCCAGCTCTGGCTCTGCTGCCCCCTCTCTCGCTCTGACCCGCCTGTGTCCCACGCCCTGTCCCTCCCAAGCCTGCGCTGGGGCTCTGTGTGTCTGTCCCACTGACCCCTGTCTGTCTGTCTGTCCCCAGAACTGACCCCTGTCTGTCTGTCTGTCCCCAGAACTGACCACAGAGCTGGCTCTGCTGCCCCCCCTCTCTCCGCTCTGACCCCTCGGTGTCCCACTTCCCTGTCCCTCAGCAGCCTGGGCTATTGGGGCTCTGTGTCTGTCCCACTGACCCCTGTCTGTCTGTCTGTCCCCCAGAACTGACCCCTGTGTCTGTCTGTCCCCAGAACTGACCACAGAGCTGGCTCTGCTGCCCCCTCTCTCGCTCCTGACCCCTCGGGTGTCCCAGCCCTGTCCCTCCGCAAGCCCGCCTGGGGCTGGGGCTCTGTGTCTGTCCCACTGACCCCTGTCTGTCTGTCTGTCCCCAGAACTGACCCCTGTCTGTCTGTCTGTCTGTCCCAGAACTGACCACAGAGCTGGCTCTGCTGCCCTCCATCTCTGCGGCTCAGACCCGTCTGTGTCCCGCCTCTGTCCCTCCCGCCCCTGGGCGCTGGGGGCTCTCCAGCCCGCTTCTTCGCCTGCGCGCTCGGCCCGCCATGGCCCCAGCCTCACTCGACCTGTTAGCCGAGCCTTGGCGGCGCCAGCGCTCTGGCGCCATCATCAAGGCGTGGGTGGGGCGCCGAGCACAGAGAGAGGGGACAGGGGGCAGCCCCGGCCGGGAGAGCAGGTGAGTGAGGGGCCGCTTGCACCTGGGGGGTTGGGGGCTGGTGGGTTTTGGGTTTTGGGAGGATGGGGAATCTCACGCTTTGTGTGCCATGGGGTGGGGAGCCCCAGTTGTGGCCATAAAAGGGCAGGGGGGACCCTCATTTCCATTTTTGGGATGGGGAAACCCTTCATTTCCATATATGGGATGGGAGAACCCTCATTTCCATTTATGGGATAGGAGAACCCCAGTTGTGGCCATAAAAGGGCAGGGGGAACTCCTTCATTTCCATATATGGGCATGGGGAACCCGATGATTTCCATATATGGGCATGGGGAGTCCCCTTCATTTCCATATATGGGCATGGGGAACCTCCGTATTTCCATGATATGGGCATGGGGAACCCCTATTTCCATATATGGGCATGGGGAGCCCCTCATTTCCATTTATGGGATATGAGAGCCCCAGTTATGTCCATAAAAGGGCAGGGGGAATCCTCCTTTCCATTTATGGGCATGGGGAACTCCCTATTTCCATATATGGGCAGGGGAAATCCTCATTTCCATATATAGGCATGGGGAACTCCTTCATTTCCATATATGGGCATGGAGAACCCCAGTTGTGACCATATATGGGCATGGGGAATCCCTTCATTTGCATATATGGGATGGATAAACCCTCATTTCCATATATGGCCATGGGGACCCCCTGTTTTCCATTTTTTGGGATGGGGAAACCCTTCATTTCCATATATGGGCATGAGGGAACCCCCTATTTCCATATTTGGGCATGGGGAGTTCCCTTATTTCCATATATGGGCATGGGGAGTTCACTCATTTCCATATATGGGCATGGGGATCCCCTATTTCCATATATGGGCATGGGGAACCCCTATTTCCATATATGGGCATGGGGAACCCCTTTATTTCCATATATGGGCATGGGGATCCCTCATTTCCATATATGGGCATGGGGATCCCCTATTTCCATATATGGGCATGGGGATCCCCTATTTCCATATATGGGCAGGGGATCCCCTATTTCCATATATGGGCATGGGGATCCCCTATTTCCATATATGGGCATGGGGATCCCCTATTTCCATATATGGGCATGGGGAACCCCTTCATTTCCATATATGGGCATGGGGATCCCCTATTTCCATATATGGGCAGGGGATCCCCTATTTCCATATATGGGATGAGGGAGTCCCAATTTCCATTTTTTGGGATGAGGGAACCCCCAAATTCTCCTCACATAGGCAGGAGAATCCTGATTTCCATATAAGGGCAGGGGGAACCCCCGTTTTGCCTCACGTGTGGGGTGCAGGAACCCCAAATTCTGCCCCAGGTGGGGCCCCCCCTTTATTTGTGCCTCACATTGGGGTGGGGGTCCTGCTGGACCCCAAATTATGGGGCTGTGCCCCCAATTATGGGGCTGAACCCCAAATTATGGGGCTGTGCCCCCAAGTTATGGGGCTGAACCCCAAATTATGGGGCTGTGCCCCAAATTATGGGGCTGTGCCCCCAATTATGGGGCTGAACCCCAAATTATGGGGCTGTGCCCCCAAGTTATGGGGCTGAACCCCAGATTATGGGGCTGAACCCCCAAGTTATGGGGCTGAACCCCAAATTATGGGGCTGTGCCCCCAAGTTATGGGGCTGAACCCCAGATTATGGGGCTGAACCCCCAAGTTATGGGGCTGAACCCCAAGTTATGGGGCTGTGCCCCCCAACACGGGACTGTGTCCCTCTCTATGGGGTTGAACCCCTTTCCATGGGGCTGAGCCCCCCCAAAATAGGGTCACACCCCCCAAAATAGGGTCACACTCCCTAAAATGGGGTCACACCCCTCACTGTTGAGCTGAGCCCCCCTAAAATGGGATTATGTATCCTAAAATGGGGCCACAACCCTTTTCCATGGGGCTGAGCCCCCCCAAAAATGGGGTCACACCCCTTACTATGGGGCTGAGCCCCCAAAAATAGGGTCATAACCTAAAATGGGGTCCCACCCCTAAAATGGGGGCCACACCCTTTTTCCATGGGGCTGAGCCCCCAAAATGGGGTTACCCCTCCAAATCTGGGGTCCCACCCCTCGCTATGGGGCTGAGGCCCCAAATCGGGATCCCACCCGCCCAAACTGGGGGTCCCACCCCCAAACCAGGGTCCCACCCCCAAACCGGGGTCATGCTCCCCACTATGGGGCTGAGCCCCCAAATGGGGTCCCACCCCGAAATCAGGGATCCCACCCCCAAACTGGGGTCTCACCCCCCAAACTGGGGTCTCACCCCCAAATCTTGGGTCCCACCCCCCAAAATTGGGGTCCCACCCCCAAATCTGGGTCCCACCCCAAATCTGGGTTCCCCCGAAATCTGGGGTCCCACCCCCCAAACTGGGATCCCACCCCCAAATCTGGGTCCCACCCCCAAACTGGGATCCCACCCCCAAACTGGGGTCAAAACTGGGGTCCCACCCCCAAAATGGGATTCCACCTCCCAAACCGGGGTCCCACCCCCAAATCTGGGATCCCACCCCCAAATCTTGGGTCCCACCCCCAAACTGGGTTCCCACCCCCCAAACTAGGGTCCCACCCCCAAATCTGGGATTCCACCCCCCAAACTGGGGTCCCACCCCCCTAGACTGGAATCCCACCCCCAAACTGGGAGTCCCACCCCCAAATCAGAGATCCCACCCCCAAACTGGGGTCCCACCCCAAACTGGGGGTCCCACCCCCGAAACTGGAATCCCACCCCCAAATCAGATCCCACCCCCAAATCAGAGATCCCACCCCCCAAACTGGGGGTCCCACCCCAGCCGAAGGGTCCACGCAGGTCCTTGGGGGCCGCGGGCGCCCCCCGGGTGCCCCCGGCCCCTCCCCCCTGACCTCCTTCTCTCCCCAGCTACCGCCCGGCGCTGCCCACGGCCCAGCTGGGGCCACTGTTGGGGCTGGAGCCCCCCGAGCGCCGCCGCTTCCTGGGGGGGCTGCCCCTCGCCTTCACCGGGCCCGACACGGGCGCTTATCGACTGCCGGCAGAGCCTGGCGGCCCTGCCCCACATCTGAGCCACGGGGGGCTGAGCCCCACACGGGCCCCCCACACAGGGGGTCTGAGCCCCACATAAGCGGGGCTGGATGCTGAATTGGGGGGTCTGGAACTGGAATTGGGGGGCTTGGATCCCCCAATTAGGGAGACCTGCATCCTGAATTAGGGGTTCTGGATCCAGAATTAGGGGTCTGGATGCTGAATTGGGGGTCTGGATCCCACTAGGGGCCTGCATCTCCAATTAGGGGGCCTGCATTCCCACTAGGGGCCTGCATCTCCAATTAGGGGCCTGCATTCCCACTAGGGGCCTGCATTCCCAATTAGGGGCCTGCATCTCCAATTAGGGGCCTGCATCTCCAATTAAGGGGCCTGGATGCTGAATTAGAGGGTCTGGATTCTGAATTGGGGGGTTTGGATCCAGAACTAGGGGGCCTGGATCCCCACTTAGGGGGCCTGGATGCTGAATTAGGGGTCCTGGATGAATTGTGGGACCTGGATCCCAAATTAGGGGCCTGGATCTCCAATTAGGGAGCCCTGGATCCGAATTGGGGGGTCTGGATCTCCAATTAGAAGACCTGGATCCAGAATTAGGGTCCTGGATCTGGAATTAGGGTCCTGGATCCTGAATTAGGGGTCTGGATCCTGAATTAGGGGTCTGGATCTGCCCCACACCCTCCCCTGCCCCGCTGACGCCTCCTCCCCCACCCCACAAAGGCCCCCGTGGGGCCTGGAGCTGTTCCAGAACCTTCCCTGACCCCCCTCGGGGGGGGATTTGGGGTGGGGGGTCCGAAATGTGGGGCCTGGATCTGCCCCATAACCACCAGGAGGGGGTGGAAATTTGGGATTGTGGGGTCTGGATCTGCCCCACGACCACCAGAGAACGGGATTTGGGGGTGGGGATCCCCAGTTGTGGGGGTCCTGATGGAGATTTGGGGTGGAGGATCCGAAATTTGGGGCAGGAGCTGCCCCACGACCACCAGGAGGGGGTGGAAATTTGGGATTGTGGGGTCTGCACCTGCCCCACGCACTCGACCACCAGGAGGGGTGGAAATTTGGGATTGTGGGGTCTGCACCTGCCCCACGCACCACCAGGAGGGGTGGAAATTTGGGGGGGGGAAATCCCAGAGCTGCTCCCCACCTCCTCCCCCCACCAGGGGTTTTTTTAACCCGTGCCTCAGTTCTCTCTCTGTTTGCTGCTGCCGAGGTCTCGTCCATGGAGAACCGCCGGAAGGATAAATTAACCATCAATGAGCCGATCTCATCCAGACCGAGATTAGGGAGGGCTCCTGCCGTCGCTCGGGTCTTTCTCCGGCCGTTTTGGTTAATTTAGGTAAAGTTTATTTTGGACAAGGGTTAAGTGGTTAGGTCAGGTCAGGTCGTGGAAAATATTTTCTTCAGGGAGGTACAGGATAGGCAGAACAGGTGGATCAGGGAGGTTAAGTGAGACAGACCACCAGGCGTTCGTGGATGGTCGTTAGAGGTTGGATTCGGGCAAAGGTCATTGGAAGTTCAATCAAAACCAGTTAATCAATGGTCAGATCAATCTTTCCGGATCCGTTAGGATCGATTAAGTCGTGAGGTTCAAAGATTATCAAAAGCCATATCAAAGGCGCTTAAGGAGGATCCGTCGAGCAGTGAAGATTAAAGCAGTAAAGCGTCGGCGTCATCGGAAATAAAGGCGCATCGGGCGTTAGAAATCGTTCGTAAATCAGTATCTCGAAATCGACAAAGGCATCGACTTCTCGTATGAAATCGCCAGAAATCGTAGAAGCGCATCGTAGAAACATCATAAAGCGTCGATAAAATCGAAGCAAAACAGTAAAGTCATCGTTAAATCTCGTAAAGACAAAGAAATCAATCGTTAAATCGACAATAATCGATCGGGTCTCGTAGAACAAAGTCGAATATCCATCGTTCAGAAGTCATCATGAAATCCATCTCGTATCATCGTTGATCAAATCGAATCGAATCGTCTCCATCGACATAAAGATCGTCGACAATAAATCGTAAAATCGTCCGGCTGAAGTTCCATCGTAGAAACTCGTAAGAAGCAAATAAAATCGTGAACAATAATAGAATCATGAAAATTAAAGGCTCCATCATGGAAAATGAAGGAAACGATAGAAGTAGAAACAAATGAAACAAAGGCAATCAAAGTAGAAGCAATCGTAAACGATAAAGTAGAAATAAAGCTCTCGAATGAAATCGTAGAAAGGTTCCATCAATGAAATCGTAGAAGGCATGGGCATCAAAATCGAAAAATGATGAAAAATGTGAGGGAAAATCGCGGAAATTCGGTAAAAGCGAGGGTGTGGAAGGTCTTGGTGGGAGTTCGGGTGATTTTTAATTTTTTATTGGTACACGGAGGGTCACTCCGCGAGTCTCTCAGCTCAACCCGGGCGGGCAGCTCCTTTCGCAGCTCCTGGCTGGGGGACAAAAGCGAGGGTGTCACAGGCCCTGAGTGACCCTGAGTGACCCCTGGTGACTGGTGACCCTGAATGACCCTGGGCGGCCCAAGTGTCCCTGATTGACCCTGATTGACCCGAGGTGTCCCCTGAAGTGACCCCAAGTGTCCTGAGTGACCTGAATGACCCTGAGTGACCCAGTGACTTACGTGACCGACCTCGTGACCCCAGTGACTGAGTGTCCCTGAGTGACCCAAGTGTCCCAGTGACCCTGAATGACCCCGCTGACCCCTGACCTGCGTGACCAGTGACCCTGAGTGACCCCAAATGACCCCTGAAAGACCCCTGCGTGACCCCTGCATGACCAGCGTGACCCCGTGACCCTTGACCTGCGTGACCCCTGAGTGATCTGAGTGACCTCGTGACCCCTGAGTGACCTGGAGTGTCCTAGGTGACCCGGGTGACCCCATACCTGGGTGACCGAGTGACTGGTGACCCCTGAGTGACCCCCAAATGACCCTGAAAGACCCCTGCATTGTTAGCAGTGACCCCCGTGACCCTTGACTCGTGACCCCTCAGTAATCCTGGTGACCCCAAATGACCCTGAGGTCACCCTGGGTGACCCTGGTGACCCCTGACACAGGTGACCCCAAGTGTCCTGAGTGACTGAAGTGACTCCTGGTGACCCTGGTGATCCTAGTGACCCTGACCTGAGAACAAGTGTCTGAATGACCCAGTGACCTAGTGACACCTGGTGGTTCGAGTGACCCCTGACCTGGGGTGACCCTGAGTGACCCGCTGACCTGCGATGACGCGATGTGACCTCTGGAGTGACCCTGACCTGCGTGACCCCTGACCTGCGTGACCCCCGAGTGACCCTGACCTGCGTGACCGAGTGACCCTGACCTGAGTGACCCCCGAGTGACCCCTGCGTGACCCCGAAGTGACCTCTGAGTGACCGCTGACCTGCGTGACCCTCTCCAGCTCCAGCCCGGCTCTGGCTCTGACCTGGAGTGACCCTGGGTGACCTGACCTGAGTGACCCCGAGTGACCCCTGACCTGCAGTGACCCCCGGGTGACCCTGACCTGAGTGACCCCGCTTGACCCAGCAGTGACCCCTGACCTCGCGTGACCCTCTCCAGCTCCAGCCGGCTCTGGGGTCAGCGCCAGCTCCGCCTCCTGCAGCTGCTCCGGGATCCGCTCGTTCTCCACCCACAGATCCTGGAACAGCTGCACAAACATTTCGGGGACACAAAATTCAAAAGAGTAACATTTTGGGAATCCCCCAACCCAAAAAATCCCCAAAAACCCCAAAAGGGTCTCACCTGTTGGTGTCGAAGGGAGGGGCGGTGAGGAGGAGCCGTTAGGGGAGCAGGGCTGTGGCTGATGGGGGAGGGGCAGGGGGTGAGACCCATAGTCACCGGACAAAAAAATCAATTCAGGAAGCCCAAAAATCACCTCAGGAACCCCAAAATCACCTCAGGAACCCCAAAAACACTCAAAACCTGCCAGAATCACCCGAGGGAACCCCCAAAATCAGCTCAGATCCCCAAAGATTACCTCAGGGGAACCCAAAAAATCACCTCAGGAACCCCAAAATCAAATTAGATCCCCAAAATCACCTCAGGAACCCCCAAAAATCTTTACTCAGGAACCCCCAAAAGATCACCTCAGGAACCCCCAAAAATCCCCACAGGAACCCCAAAAAAATCATCTCAGGGACCCCAAAAAACACTCCAAAACCTGCCAGGATCATCCCAGGAACCCCCAAAATCAGCTCAGATCCCCAAAATTACCCCAGGAACCCCCAAAATCACCTCAGGAACCCCAAAATCAAATTAGATCCCCAAAATCACCTCAGGAACCCCCAAAAATCAACTCAGGAACCCTAAAATCCCTTTCAAGAACCCCAAAATCACCCACAGGAACCCCCAAAAAATCATCTCAGGAACCCCCAAAATTACACTAGGAACCCCCAAAATCAGCCCAAACCTGCCAAAATCACCCCCAGGAACCCCCCAAAAATCAGCTCAGATCCCCAAAATTACCTCAGGAACCCCCAAAATCCCCCAGGACCCCAAAATTACCTCAGGGAACCCCAAAAATCCCCCTGGAACCCCAAAATCACCTCAGGGACCCCAAAAAACCACTCAAAACCTGCCAGAATCATCCCCAGGAACCCCCAAAATCAGCTCAGATCCCCAAAATTACCTCAGGAACCCCCAAAAATCACCTCAGGAACCCCAAAATCAAATTAGATCCCCAAAATCACCTCCAGGAACCCCCAAAAATCACTTTCCAGGAACCCCCAAAAAATCACCTCAGGAACCCCCAAAAATCCCCACAGGGAACCCCAAAAAATCATCTCAGGGACCCCAAAAAACCTCAAAACCTGCCAGGATCATCCGAGGAACCCCCAAAATCAGCTCAAGATCCCCAAAAATTACCCCAGGAACCCCCAAAATCACCCAGGAACCCCCAAAATCCAAATTAGATCCCCAAAATCACCTCAGGAGCCCACAAAATCAGCTCAGGAACCCTAAAATCACTTCAAGAACCCCCAAAATCACCCACAGGAACCCCCAAAATCCCCACAGGAACCCCAAAAATCATCCCCAGGGAACCCAAAGTTGCCTCAGACCCTTCAAAACCCCCAGGAACCCCCAAAATCACCTCAGACCCCCCAAAATCCCCCAAGGACCCCAAAAATCACCTCCAGGAACCCCCAAAATCACCTCAGACCCCCAAATTTCCCCAAAATCACCTCAGACCCCTCCCCCAAATCCCCCAAAAGTCCCCAGGACCCCAAAGATCACCTCAGACCCCCAAATTTCCCAGAAATCACCTCAGACCCCCCAAATCCCCAGGACCCCTCCCAAAATGCCTGGGTGGGGAGGAGCGTCCTCAGGCCCGATGAGTCTCTCGAGGCCCTGGGTGGGGAGGGGCACAGAGGTTGGGGGTCCCAGGGGGATACCTGAGGGGTCGCCCTCCCTCCCCCCCTCACCTGGCACAGGCTCCGCCCCCCGGCAGCTCGGCTCCGCCCTGAGGGACCCAGGGAAATTATTTTTGGGGGGAGGGAGGGATTTTAGGACCCCCTCCCCAAAAATTTCACAAGGGGAGGGGATACTTTGAGGAGGGTCACCTTTGGTCACCTGTCTTGGGGCTGGGGCTGAGGAGCCAGGGGGGTCCTGGGGGAGGGGTGAGAAAAGGGGAGACAAAAAAATTCCCAAAATATCTCCCAAATCCCTCCCCCTCCAGGAGACCCTGAGACCCCCAAAATCCCCAAAATCCCCAAATCCCCCAAAATCCCTCCAGGACACCCTGGGGTCCCAAAATTCCCCAAAATCCCCCAGGGGAACCCCAAAATCTTCCAAATTTCCCCAAAATCACGCCCCCAGAAACCCTGAGACCCCCAAAATCCCCCAGGGAGACCCAAAAATCCCCAAATTTCCCCAGGATCCCCAAAATTTCCCCTAGGACCCCAAAAATCCCCAAATTGCCCAAAATCCCCAAAAGTCCCCAAACTTCCCCGACCCCCAAGATTCCCCCAAAGTGCCAAAGATCCCAAATTCCCCCAAATTCCCCAGATTTCCCCAAAGATCCCCCAAAGTTTCCCCAAAGTCCACAAAGTTTCCCCAAAATCCCCGACCCCCAAAGGTCCCCAGATTTCCCCAAAAGTCCCCAAACTCCCCCCAAGATCACAGATTCCCCAGTCTCAGATTCTCCCCAAAAGGTCCCCAAAGCTTCCCCCGACCCCAAAATCTAGATTTCCCCCAAATTTCCCCCAAAATCTCCCAAATTTCCCCCAAAAGTCCTCCAAGTTCACAAAAGTCTAGATTCCCCCAAAGATCCCCAAATTTCCCCAAAAGTCCCCCAAAGTCCAAAGATTTCCCCCACGACCCCCAAAGTCCCCAAAGATCCCCAAAAGATCCCAGTCCCCAAAGATCCCCAAAGTTTTCCCCAGAGCTCATATTTGGGGCCCCAAAGTCCCCAGGTCACAAAGTCCTAGGCTCCCCAGATCCCCAGGTCCCCCAAGTTTCCCCCAAAGATCACCAAAGTTTCTAAAAGTCCGAGTTCCCCCAAAGTCCCCAAAATCCCCGAAATTCACCCCAAGATCCGAAATTTCCCCCAAAGTCACAGAATCAGCTCGGGACCATGGGATCTCCCAGATTCACTCCCCAAGTCCCCAGAGTCCCCAGTTCCCACTAGTTTCCTCCCAAAGATCTCCCAAATTCCCCTCAAAGATCCCCAGGTTTCCATAAAGTTCCCCGCGACAAAGATCCCAGTTTCCCCAAAGTCCCCGAGTTTCCACAAGGTCCCCAGGTTTCATGAAAATCTCCCAGGTTCCCCTCAAAAGTCCCCAAGTCTAGGCTCCCCAGATCCCCAATTTCCCCAAAGATCCCAAGTTCTAAGATCTCACGTCATCACGTGGCGCATGCCCTGCTCCTGATTGACTGCTCCTGGCTCACGCCCTCGGGCGGCTGGGCCAATCCTGCTCATGCCCATGGCTCGGCAGTCATGCCCTGGGCAGGGCCGGGTCACCAGGGGTCACCAGGGGGTCACCCAGGGGTCACCCGGGGGTCACCAGGGGGTCACACAGGAGGTCACACAGGGGTCACCAAAGAAATCACCCGAGGGTCATCCAGGGGGTCACACAGGGGTCACCAGGGGTCACCAGAGGTCACCCGGGGGTCACCAGGGGTCGCAGAGGTCACACAGAGGTCACCGGGGGTCACACAGGGGGTCACCAGGGGTCACCAGGGGTCACCGGAAATCACCCAGGGGTCACCCAGGGGTCACCAGGGTCACCAGGGGTCTGGGGTCACCAGGGGTCACCCGAGGGGTCACACAGAGGTCACCAGGGGTCACCCAGGGGTCACCAGAGAGTCACACAGGGGGTCACTCAGAGGTCACCCAGTGTCACTCGGGGGTCACCCAGGGGTCACCAGGGGTCAGCCAGAGGTCACCCAGGGGTCAGCCAGAGGTCACCAGGGGTCACCCAGGGGTCATTTGGGGGGTCACCAGAGGGTCACCCAGGGGTCAGCCAGGGGTCACCGGGGTCACGAGGAGTCACCAGGGGGTCACCAGGGGTCACCAGGGGGTCACCAGGGGAGGTCACCCGGGGTCACACAGAGGTCACCAGGGGGTCAGCCCCGAGGAGTCACACAGGTCACCAGTGTCACTCGGGGGTCACTCAGGGGTCACCACAGGTCACCAGAGGTCACACAGAGGTCACCCAGGGGTCACCCAGAAGTCACCGAGGGTCACCAGGAGTCACCGGGGGTCACCCAGAGAGTCACACAGAGGTCACCCAGGGGGTCACCCGGGGGTCACACAGAGGAGTCACTCGGGGGTCACACAGAGGTCACCAGGGTCACCAGGGGTCATGAGAGGTCTCGAGGGTCACACAGAGTCCTGAGGGGTCACCAGGGGGTCACCAGAGGTCACACAAGAGGTCACCCAGGGGTCACTCAGAGGTCACCCGGGGTCACACAGAGGTCACCCAGAGGTCACCCGGGGGTCACCAGGGAGTCCATGAGAAGTCACACAGAGGAGTCACCCGAGGGGGTCACGCCAGGGGGTCACCCAGAGTCACACAGAGGTCACACAGAGGTCACCAGGGGGTCACACAGGGTCACACAGAGGTCACCCAGGGGTCACCCAGAAGGTCACCCGAGGGGTCACCCAGAGGTCACCAGAGGTCACCCAGAAGGTCACCAGGGGTCACCAGAGGTCACCAGGGGGTCACCCGAAGTCCGCAGGGAGTCACACAGAGGTCACCAGAGGGTCCATGGGGAGTCACCGGGGGGTCACCCAGAGAGTCACTACAGAGGTCACACAGAGGTCACCCAGGGTCACCCAGAAGTCACCCGAGGGGGTCACCCAGGGGTCACACAGAGGAGGTCATCAGAGGTCACACAGAGAGTCACCAGGGGGTCACTCAGAGTCACCCGGGGGTCACACAGAGGTCACCAGAGGTCACCCAGGGGTCACCAGGGGGTCATCAGAGGTCACACAGAGGTCACCAGGGAGTCAGAGGTCACCGAGGGTCACACAGAGGTCACACAGAGGTCACACAGAGGTCACCAGGGGTCACCCAGAAGTCACCGAGTCACCCAGAGGTCACCAGGGGTCACACAGAAGTCACCAGAGGTCACCAGGGGTCACTGGGAGTCATAGAAATCACCAGGAGTCACTGAGGTCACCAGGGTCACCCGAGGTCACCAGGGGATCACCGAGGTCACGGGGAGTTTGAAGAGGATTTCCGATGATTTCGGGTAATTTTGGGGGATTTTGGATAATTTTGGGGATTTTGGATGATTTTGGGTGATTTTGGGTGATTTCAGGTGATTTTGAGTGATTTCCGCTGATTTGGGGGTGATTTCCGATGATTTCAGATAATTTTGGGGTGATTCTGGATGATTTTGGGAGATTTTGGGTTGATTTCGGATGATTTGAGGATGATTTCTGATGGTTTTGGATAATTTTGGGGCGATTTTGGGAGGCTTTGCAGGGATTTTGGGGTGATTTCAGGTGGTTTTTGGGGTGATTTTGGGATGATTTTGGATGATTTCAGGTGATTTCAGGTGATTTTGGGATGATTTTTGGATAATTTTGGCAGTTTTTGGCCGTTACCTGCGTGGCTCAGGGTGTCTATGGGATATTTGGATAATTTTGGGATAATTTTGGGCGATTTTGGGTGATTTTAGGCGATTTTAGGATGATTTTAAGGCGATTTTAGGATGGTTTTTAGCCGTTACCTGCGTGGCTCAGGGTGTCTATGGGATTAGTGGATCATTTTGGGTGATTTTTGGGGGTGATTTTTGGGATAATTTTAGGGATGATTTTGGGGTGATTTTGGGCGATTTTGGGTGATTTTTTGGCCATTACCTGCGTGGCTCAGGGTGTCTATGGGATTAGTGGATAATTTTGGGATGATTTTGGGGTGATTTTGGGTGATTTTGAGGTGATTTTTTTGGCCATTACCTGCACAGCTCAGGGTGTCTATGGGATGTTTGGATAATTTTGGGGAGATTTTTGGGATGATTTTGGGTGATTTTGGGGTGATTTTGGGTGATTTTGGGATGGTTTTTGGCCGTTACCTGCATGGCTCAGGGTGTCTATGGGATGTTTGGATAATTTTGGGTGATTTTGGGTGATTTTGGGTAATTTTTAGCCCGTTACCTGCGTGGCTCAGAGTGTCTATGGGATTAGTGGATAATTTTGGGATGATTTTGGGGGGTGATTTTGGGTGATTTTGGGGATGGTTTTGGCCGTTACCTGCGTGGCTCAGGGTGTCTATGGGATGTTTGGATAATTTTTGGGATAATTTTGGGTGATTTTGGGATAATTTTGGGTGATTTTGGGTGATTTTTGGCCGTTACCTGCGTGGCTCGGGGTGTCTATGGGATGTTTGTATAATTTTGGGTGATTTTGGGTGATTTTGGGATGGTTTTTGGCCCCGTTACCTGCGGCTCAGGGTGTCTATGGGGATTAGTGGATAATTTTGGGATGATTTTGAGGATGATTTGGGAGGCTGATTTTTGGCAGTTTTGGCCGTTACCTGCGTGGCTCAGGGTGTCTATATGGGATGTTTGGAGTAATTTTGGGATGATTTTGGGATAATTTTGGGATTATTTTTGGGGATGGTTTTGGCGTTACCTGCGTGGCAGCGCCCGCGCCTGCACATCAGGCGACTCCAGCGCTCATGACTCCGACTCCTCATCCAGCCCGGGGGCTGGAACGGCCTGGGGGGAAAAATGGGGATTTTGGGGAAAAAAACGGGGATTTTGGGGAAAAATGGGGAATGAGAAAAATGGGGATTGGGAAAAATGGGGATTTTGATGGTATAGGGATGCAGTTTGAATGGGGAAAAAAAATAAAGTTTTGAGGGAAAAATGGGGATTGGGGAAAAATGGGATTTTGGGAAAAAAAATAGAGTTTAGAAATGAGTTTAGAAATAGGGGATTGGGGAAAAATAGAGTTTTTAGGGTAAAATGGGGATTTTAGGGAAAAAATAGAGTTTGGGGAAAGATGGGGTTGAAATGGGGATTTTAGGGGAGATAGAAAGATGAGGGGAAAATTTTGATGGGATAAGAAAAATAGAGTTTGGGGGAAAAATAGAGAGTTTGGGGAAAATGGGGATGGGGAAAAAAGGAGATGTTTTGAAAATAGAATTGGGAAAAATGGGTGATTTGGAGAAAAGAAAAGTAAAGTTTGGGGGAAAAATAGGGATTTAGGAAAATAGATTGGGAAAATCGAGTTTGGGGAAAAAAGGGAGTTTAAGGGGAAAAGAAAATAGTAGAGTGTTGGGGAAAAATGGGGATTTAGGAGAATTAGGGTATGAGGATTTAGAGGAAAATGGGTTTGGGAAAAAGTCGGGGAGTTGAATCGGATTTGAATCGTTAAAATAGAGTTAAGCGGAAAAATATAGAGTTAGGGGGATTTAAAATAGTTAGAATGATTTTAGGGAAAGAATTAGAAAAATGAGGATTGAGGGAAAAATGGAATTTAGAGATGAGGTTAAAATGAGGTTTCGATTACAAACCGTCGAGGTTAGGGGAAAAAGAATCGAGGGATCTTTAAGGGGAAAAATTTCGGTTTTAAGGGAAAATGGGGATTGGGGAAAAATAGAGTTTGAGGTTAGAAATGGGGATTTAAGGGAAAATGGGATTAGGAAAAGAAATAGAGTTTAGAGGTGAAAATGATAAAATGGGGATTTGGGAAAAAAGGGGATTTTTGGAATAGGAGTTTAGGGGGAAAAATGGGCGATTTAGGGAAAAATAGAAGTTAGGAATGGGATTTTGGGGAGAAATGGAGATTTCGGGAGAAAATGGGGTTTGGGGGAAATGGGGAGTTAAGGGGAAAATGGGGATTTTAGTGTAGGGGATCAGGGGATTTTAGGTGAAAAATAGGGTTAGAAAGAATATGTTGGGAAAAATGATGGGATTTTGGAAAAATGAAATGAGTTTGGGGAAAAAAGGGGATTGAGGATAGAGTTAGGGAGATATTGGGGGAAAAATAAAATGGGAGTTTAAGGAAAATAAGTTTGGGGAAAAATGGGGATTTTAGATTGAGAAAAAATAGAGTTGAAAATGGGGATTGGGAAAAATGGGATTTTAGGGGATAGGGTTAGAAAAATAGAGTTTAGGGGAAAATGGGGATTTCGAAAATGGGGATTTTGGGGAAAAATAAAGGGATTTTGGAAAAAAATGAGTTTGAAGAGGAAAATGGGGATTTTGGTAAAAATAGGGGATTTCGAAAATAAAAATAGGTTTGGGGAAAAATGGGGATTAGGGATGGGAGTAAAAATGGGGGATTTTGGGGAAAAATAAAATAGAGGTTTAGGGGAAAATGGGGATGAGAAATGGGGTTTTAGGTAAATGGGGAGTTTTAGAAAAAATAAAGTTTAGGGAAAAATGAGGTTAGGGAAAATGGAGGTTTTGGGGAGAAAAGTAGGGAGTTTGGGGATATGGGTTAGGGATAGTTTGGGAAAGAGAAACAGGGGTTAGGAGAATGGGGTTGAGAAAAATAAAATAGGGTGAAAATGATTTTGGGGAAAATGGGTTTGGGGAAAAATGGAGATGGGAATCAGTAGTTTAGGGAAAATGATTGGGGAAAATGGGGATTTTTGGGCACGTGTTTTGAGTTTTAGAAAATGCGAATTTTGGGAATGGAGGATTTTTGAACAAAGTGGGGATGGGCATCAGAATCTGGGGAAAATGGGTTAGGGGTTGGGGAAAATGGGGTTACAGGGGGCAGGGTTCAGGATAAAATAAATTTGGGGAAAAATAGGTTTAGGGGAAAATGGGGATTTTAGGGGAAAATAGAGGTTAGGGGTGGGTTGGGGAAAATGTGGTTGGGTTTGGGGAAAATGAGTTAGGGCTCGGTGGGGAGTTTAGGGCGTCGGGGATTTTGGGGTTGGGGCTCGAGTTTAGGAGAAAATGCGGTTGGGAAAATAAGGTGGGGAAAATAGGTTAGGGGAAATGGGTCGGTAGGTTAGAAAATGGGGATTCGTCGGTTACAGAATCGGTTGAATAAGGATTGGAAATATGCTTA